>JASCZI010151210.1:33232-57347 GCA_036250425.1 Stylosanthes scabra
CACTACTAAACTACCATTATCAAGTACCAAAGCAACTCTGCATATATATAAGTGCCAATCTTGAATATAGTCATTAAAATACTATCATAGCTTGAAACTATACAACTTTATATAAGAACAAAAAAAAGATAAAGTGAGGCAGTGTTCTAAGCTCATCATAATCTTATGATATTAGATAATCAAATCAACACAAAAGAATGAACTATACTTATTAAATCAAAATTAGCATTGAAAGGCATACATTAATTGCCACTGCCATTGGGAAAAGAATCAAGACATTTGCATCATTGCATGAATTCCCCCATCGGCAAAGTTGCTAATTTGAATTGTACCTATGCAAACAACAGCAAAAATTAACACCTAAACCAAATAAATTATCAAAAAGCAAAGTCAGAAAGAAAGAAAGAAACACCAAGCAAAGCATAATAAGTATAGTTTCTATGCTTTCTCGGCCTTTAATTATCAAAAATCCAATACTAAAATTAGTCTACCAAGTAATACAACCATTAAATGTGAACGAAATACTCAAATTGGTACAATTTCTATGCTTTCTCAGCCTTTAATTTGTACAGTTTTTTCAATTAAATAATCATTCATTAAAATAATCAAATTAAACTTAATCAAATGAACATCCAAGAAAATCAAAATGAACATCCATGAAAACCAAAGTGAAGATTCAAATTAAACAAGAAGCTAGAACAAGTAATACAAGTGAACATTTAAATTTAATTTGTAAATAACATTCACGCAAAAAAAAGAAAAAGCAATCTACCTCAACGTTGAAGGGAGATTTTCGGAAGACAGGGTGGAAGGAAAATGATGGTTGCTTGCTGTTGCTTGAGAGACACCGAGAGAGTAATCGGAGACGGTGAGCCAAGGTGACGATGACGGTGAGCAAAACAGTAGAAGATTCAGTGGTTTCTTTCGGTTGCTTGTAGTGGTTTCACAAAAATTCAAAGTGACAGATTTGGTGTTTATCGACGGGATGTTCACTGGCGTGTGTTCTCGACGGTGAGAAGAAGAATGCGATGACAAGTAGAAGAAGAAGAATACCAACGATGATCTCAAAGGAGAAGAGGATGAATGGCGGCGATGATCTCCAAGGAGAAGAAGAGAATGTCGCCGATGACACTTGCCGGAGATGCGACGGTGAAAGTCAGTCAATGGTGGTTTGGGTGGTTTTGATAAGGGGTGGTGGTTATGGTGATTCTCAAAGGTTGAAGGAGGTAAGTGACGGTGATTGTTGAAGGTTGAAGGATGATAATTTAGGTTTGATAATTTTAGGAGGTTGGGTTTTAACGTTCCAACATTATTGTTGGTTATTGTTGGCCACATCATTATTGGCAACGTAGCATGATTGCTAACATAAATAAAATCCACAAATAAAGTATATAAAGGAGTTGTAGTTTTAAATTGAGATAAACACTTTTTTCCAATATTAAGACAAGATAAACAAATTTTAAGGCAATATTGTCAATTTTAAAATATAGACTACTAGTAATAACTAAGTCTTCAAAATATACATCTGCTATGATTTTTAAATGTTTTAATTTCCTACCGTTCAATAAGTATAGAACGAAAGCTTAATAATATCATTTAACATAAATACTAACTTCAGTTGTGTTATGTGCACATTATTTTCAGCCACCAAATTTAGTTACCGTATAAAATATAGTATAAAAATACAAAAAATACAAAATACAAATGAGAAACTTCTAACTATCACACGTGCTTCAGCACAATAACACACAACCCTAATTTTTCACGCGCTACACGCGCACTCGAGAACCTTCGTACCTACCAGGCATCACTTTTGCACTTTATTCACTTGCTTCTTCTACTCTCGATCTGACCTCGTTTTCTCTCAATTTAGTCACGCCGCCGGACTCGCCTCCTCTTCAATTTCGTCGCGCCATCGGGATTCGCCTGCTCTCCGGTTGATGCGCCTCCGTGAATCGAATCATTTGTGTTTCTCGTCGCGCCACGTATGGTGCCTCTCGTCCTCTCCGGTTCGTCGCGCCGCCGTGACTCGCCTCCTCTCTGTTTCGTCACACCGCCGTCCATCACGTCCTCTCCGGTTCGTCACGCCGCCGTGTCTCCGCTTCTCTCCATCCGTCGCGCCGCCCTGTCTCACCTCTTCTCTTCTCTGATTTACAGTAGCATTTTTGGACTTTTGTTTACTTTGATTTCAATTTTTATAGTTTTTTGTACGTTAGGTTAGTTGATTTAGTATTTATACTAGAATTTCCTTTTTCTATATTTAGGTCTCTGTTTGATTTAGTTTTTTGTAAAATCATAATTTAGGAGCTTTTATTTGTATTTCTTGAGTTTGATTATACATTTTGCCTCAAAGAAGAAGAAAGGTACTCTTATGTGTCTTGGCTCCTCTAAGAATGTTCATGAAAAAGGGCTTCCTCATCATCAAGGTTCAGGAAATAGTGGTCTTTTAATTTCATCTAGATTTATTAAGTTTTCTGTAAAAATATCCATGCTACTTGTGATTTACACGACTTGAAGTTGAAAATTGCCTAGTTTCTCACAGTCATCAAAGTTATATAGTCAATAAAAGATTTGATCCTTTTTTATTTCTACCCAGGCCAGTATATATACTTAGATATTCTGTTATATTAAGCAATGCAATAATCCAGATTATTTCAATAGGGAGAGAGATATATATGACAGAGGCAATCAACCCCTGAATCATGACACACAGTTACCATTAACATAGCAGACTCAATTTCATTTATTTATTTTATTTCTTGAGTCTAATAATATTTCTTGAGATAAATGAATTTCTAGTTCTTGTTTTGTTTGATTTTATTTGCCACTCTATGATTGACATTTATCTTCATTTATCTCTAATTTCTTTTATTTTCTATTGCACATTGATGAAGGCTGATATTGTTGTTCCTTTGAAACCAAAAGAAAGAAAAGCATTGCATATTTCTGAAGTAGCAAAACAAGAAGTAAAAGTCCTAAAGAGAAAGGAAACCAGTAGCTTCCCAAATGACACCATATGTAACTATTGGAACAGAAACTTTAGAGAAAGTAATTGTATGACAAGACCGGCTAAAGTTGCAAACTCGTCGAGGGGGAAAAAGCTAGTCTTTGGATCGTTGGGTTACTCTCCTTAATTTTAGCATGAAAATAACACTTGATCATAGAAATATTTTCTTTAGTCTTAGGAAGTAATTGATAATGATCATAGGAATACTCTCTTTAATCTTAGCATGTAAATTATAATAGAGAAATTATAATAGAGAAATTATACTATGATTTGAATCTTGTTTGATTATATACTTTGATTATGTTTGATTTCGACAGGGATCTTGTACTATAATTTGAATCCTTGTTTGATTATGTACCTTGATTCTGTTTGATTATAACAGGAAAATTATACTACGATTTGAATTCTGTTTGATTATATACTTTGATTTTATTTGAATCTTTATTTAATTATGTACATTGATTCTGTTTGATTATAACAGGAAAATTATACTACGATATGATTCCTGTTTGATTATATACCTTAATTCCGTTTGATTGTAACGGGGAGTTAATTTACTTATTGGAGACAAAGTATCACATTTATAATTAAGTATATTTCAAACTTGCTTGTGTATATGATGATGAAATCACAATAATCAAAGTCTTACATCTTGTCCATGAGTGATAAGCCTCATCCCAATGTACTAAACATAAAAATTGAAATCATTGTCAATTCTCAAGAGCTGTAATGGCAGAAGCAGCATTGTTTCTCATGACAGGAACTCAATTTTCTATAATCATGCTTGCTGTGAATCAACCTCAATGAGTTGCCAGCATCAAAACACTTTAAAATGATTTTAACCTTCCACAATGCAACTTTATTCTTATAAATTCCTTCAAGTGCATACTCAAACTCCATCCATTTCTCTTGATCGCATTTTCGATATCAATGTATGACACAGACAAATGAACAAATTATATTCTATTAAACTTGATCGCATTGTCTCTTTTCAAATATTATATTTAAATTATTTTTTATTAAAGTGAAAGAATTACACAAATAATCAAATTATTATTTTAAATATGAATAATCAAACTATTAAATTATAATAGAATATTATAAAAAGGAATTAAAAGTAAAATCTCTTCTATACTGAAGTTGCAGTAAAGTAACAATGGCTTTCATTACATATTTCAGCATAACAATGGCTTCTACTACATGCCAAATGTTTCATAATAATCAAACACAAAAATCATCAATTAAAAACATATAAACTAGCTCAAACTTCAATATCAGAACTCGATGATTTCATTAAATCCTGAATTTTAACCACAAATTGCACAAAAGAAAATCAGAAACATCAATACAGATGAGAAAGTGAGAAGAAATAGAATATGGTTTTCTAATGGTGATGAGAGAAGTGACGCAAAGAAAAGGAAACGAGAAAGAGGACTGCTGGCGGTGGTGCACGATCCTGCAACCAGCACGGTGAAGCATGGAGGCGCAACAACGAACACAGTGGAGCAGGGAGGCGCATCAACGAACAGGGAGGCGCGGCGGCAACGTGCTGCTTGATGACGGTGGAGTGGAACACGTTAAGAGAGAAGAAGAAAGCACGCAGAAAAGAGAAGAGGGTGGCTCTTGCGTGTTTCTGGCGCGTGAATACCCGAGAGTATTGTACGTCTATTTGAGTGAAAATATACATTATATCGTATAATTATACGGTGGCTGATTTTAATGGCTAATTTTGATGTGCAAATAGAATTTTTCTACTAACTTATATGAAGGTTATCAAGGAGTAGTTATGAATATTAACAATGATCATTTGACAAATTAAAATTTATTATTTTTAAACTAAAGATAAGAGATAATAAGGAGAAAATAAGAGATTAATTTATATTTGAAAAAAATGAGATGTAGTTAATAAATAGCAACATTTTGTATACAGACACAAATGTTTCAAGAGAATAAGGTGATTAAATTTGGAAAAGTAAAAAGAGAGGTACATGGATGAAAATGAAATTAAAAAATTGTAGAAAGCGAAGGTACATGGAACTTCGATTTGGAACAGTAGAAGCAGAGGTCGAGAAGGTAGCATAAGCATTTTTTTTCCTCCTCTAAAGTTGCGATTGTTTTTTTAGCTTTTAAATTTTTGTATTTATATACGATATAAAATAGGGTAAGTTATCAAAATGCACTAAAAGAGAATCAAATTTTTCAGATTACATTGAAACCAGAAAATTGATCAAATTGCACCGTTTCACATTTATATGGAATTCGCGGCTGGGTGTAGGGATTTTTTGAATCCGTTGGACTCCACCACGGATTCAGAACAATTTGTAA
Organism: Stylosanthes scabra; assembly: GCA_036250425.1. NCBI lineage: Eukaryota > Viridiplantae > Streptophyta > Magnoliopsida > Fabales > Fabaceae > Stylosanthes > Stylosanthes scabra. The sequence goes on from JASCZI010151210.1 coordinate 38,565, forward strand.
ACAGTTTTGTAGGATCCGTAGCACCCTGCCATGGATTCGGTGTTAATATGAGAAAAGGGGGATCCATGGCACCCTGCCACAGATTCAGGGTGAAAAAAAACCTATAAAATTCGCGGCAGGGTGTTTCAGATTGAGAGTGGTTGGTTTTTAGAGAGAGAAGTGGGAAATTTTCTAGAGAGAAGTCGGAGAAAAAGATTGAGAGAGCTTTCAGTGTTCTTCATGAAGGACCGTCTGATGCGTATGCATCTTAGGTTGTTTTTAGTCCCAATTTCTCTTAATTATCATGATATTCTTTGTGAATTATTGTTATTAATTGATCAATTCAAACAAACTTGATGTTCTTTGAGTTGTGTTTGTGCTTTAGAGAAATTCACCAAGAGTTTTAAGTGATTGAAGATCATTTGAGAGAGATTGAAGAAAGGAGGATGAGAAGAAACTAAATCATTGAAGAATTTACTCCCAGTAGCTCCCACGTTATACGTCCACTCTCCACGTCGTACGTGGAAATTAAGAAACAAAACTCACAAATTGACGGAGAGCCCACGTAATACGTGGGAGTCTCTCGTCATACGTGAGAATGCAACAAAAGAAGAGGAGATGGACAGAGAGCCCATGTTATACGTGAGCTCTCCCACGTTGTACGTGAAGTGTGGCGTCCAAAGAAGCAATTGGAGGCAGTAACCCCACGTTATACGTGGGTTGGCAACGCCATACGTGGGAACCAAATAAAGAAGAGCTAACTTAGACAGAGCCTCCACGTTATACGTGGAAGATCACACGTTGTACGTGGAGTTCAAAAGCATGCAACGTCAAGTTTTGATTTAAGCCAATCCAATCCAAGTCATTAGGCATCAATTTCACTCATTAATCAAGGGCATGATTGGAAGATTAAAGATATGATTGATTGAAGACTCAAGAGAAGAAGATAAAGTTTTGTAACTATAGGAGATAAGATTAGGATTAGATTAGGATATGATTAGATTTTAATTTTAATTTGAATTTTAATTAGGATAGGTATAAGAAGTAACTTAACCATTAGGGTTAGACACTCAGCACAGATTTGTTTCTCATAATTCTTAGATCTAGTTTTTATTATGCATTGCTAAACTACTCCATTGTTAAGGGTGAGGAGCTCTGTTCACCCAGCATGAGGTAGTCACTATGTACAGTTGTTTATTAATTCATTGAGGTATTTTCAGTTATCTTCTATGCATGATTTAATTTTCTGTTCTTCATCTCAATAGTTTAGTATCACTGAGAGGTGTTCTTAACTTGTCTAGGGCTAGATTAATTAGATTGAGAGATCTATTGATTTATGCTAGCTAGAAATTAGATCACATAATCAATTAAGTCTAACTAGAGATAGTCAAGTTAATTGTTATGCAACTAAAATTTTGTGGGTTAAAATTGGATTAGAACTAGTTTGGATAGAGTGACATTTAATCTAATCTAGGATCACTTTTGAGACTCATAAGGATTAGAATCTGATTTAGATCTTCACCTATTTATTTGATTGATTGACTAAGAGATTAGCTTTTGATTAGGTAAATAGAAACTAAGTTACTAAGAGATTAGGGCTTAGTTATACTAGATTCGTTGTGCTTGATTTCTGAAAACCTAGAATTAGTATTCGAATGTATGTATTGGCCTTCAAGGGAAAAACATCTCCGAAGCTCTTAACATCTCATCTCATCACATTTAATCTCAAGTAATTTTTTGCACTCTTTTACTCTTCTCATTCAAATTCTTCATCATCATTCTCCTTAAGTTCTATTTTAATCTGATTAGAATAATTAATAGATAGTATTGTTTGGTCCTTTATTCCTCATGGGAACGATACCCACCTTACCGTGGTATTACTTGTATGATTCGGTGCACTTGCCGAGATCGGAGCGTATCACCGTCCAATCGAGGAGATTGCCGCGGACGACAGGCGGGAGATGTACCGCCTCAATGATATTTCACACGTCGCCCATAACGTCCACGCCGAGGTTAGTTTTTTTTTTTACGTTTTTAATTTAGATGTCTTTTATTTGTTAATTACATGTGATTTATTTGTTAGTTAGATGTGCTTTATTTGTTAGGTGATTTACTTTAGGTTTTAAGTTAGTTTAAATTAGATGTTATTGTTTAGGGTGCTAATACCGTGACTTATTTACGGGTTTACGTGTTAGTTTCGTATCAATATTCTGTTTAGCTTTAACTGATCGTTACGAACTGCCCATTTTTTTCCTGATTCAATACTTGTTCCTATTCAACGCAGAAGGATAGGTGTATCGTCACCGTCCGTCGGCAGATTGGGATGGGCCTAGATCCACGCGTCCGCCTAGATCATGGTTGAGGAGCACCTTCGGAGTTCTCCCTGACCATCCGACCGACGAGATGGTGCTCATGCATGCCAGAGCTTACATCTGGATGTTGCTGTCGATCTGTCTTTTCGGGGATAAGACCGGAGCTCGGGCTCATGTTCGCTGGCTTCCTTATCTGCTGCGCATCGACGATCTAGGTCGATACAGCTGGGGGTCCGCAGTGGTAGCCTGGCTGTACAAGAACCTGTGTCGAGCAACCAACAGGAATGTCCAGATGGCAGGGCCGTTGGATTTGCTGCAGAGCTGGATTTTCTGGCGGTTTCCCCTCCTTCGCCCTCCCACTTTCAACGACATTGAGTGGTCATTGGCCTCCAGGTAAACTGATTTATTTGTTTCGTTGTCTAATTTTCACTTGTGTTTTATTTTATGCTGCTTGGTTAACGTGTTTGTGGTGTTATCAGGTGGTCTAGGTTTCTCCCCTCATCCGACGAGAAGGATCCCCGACTGCAGCGTCTCAGGAGGCAACTCGATTTGATGCCCTTCAGCGAGGTTAGTTGGAATTTTTATTATCTTCATTTGACTGTAGTAGTTATATAACATGCATTCAATATGGTTGCCTTATACATCATTTTCGTGTTGCAGTTCGTATGTCTCCCGTATCGGACGTTGGAGGTAGAGGCGGTGCTAGACCGACGCATTCTGTAGGAGAAACACAAAGCCCTCTGGTGCTCGATCGTCCCACTTATATACTTTGGGACCATCGAGTGGCACCAGGTTTATCGGGTGATCCCGTAGTTTGGTGGGGTTCAGAATCGTCCTCACCGGGCCCTCAACATCGACTTCTTGCATGCGAAGGACGAACGCGGGAGTGACCAGTGGTTTCCACAGACCTTTCAGCGCTGGCATGCACTCGGGGCAACCAGGTATGGTTTAATTTGTGGTTTTCGGTTTACTTTGACTTATTTTTTCATTTTTTACGTTATGTAACGTGTTTGTGGTATGCAGGTTTGAGCAGTTGTTTCAGGTTGTACCGTCTGCTGATCCCGGCCCCACTGCAGACTTTATTCGGTGGTGGATCCTCGCCGGTAGGAGGTACCTTGTCCCCACTGATCGTTTCCAACATTTACCACCCGACAAGATCCCGGTTGAGGCCACACAGAGACAGTGAGGTCCACATCCACTGCGCCCTGACGTGCCTCATGTGCCGGATAACAGAGGACCTGCGAGGAGGATGATGGTTGGGACGAGGACCACCGCTCGGGACTGGCAGTGGTTGGACGACATAATGGCTGAGGATGCGCCGGCCGCGCCACCGACGCAAAAGAACAAGCGCATGCCTGTGAGCTACGCATGTCGGAGAGGGGCGAGCAGACTGCGCAGAGGCGGCAGAGCTGGTAGAGGCCGCGGGGAGGGGAGTGACGCGGCGCCTACCCAGCAGACTCAGGGCGGTGCCAGCACCAGTCGGGCGGTAGAGGAGGCGGGGACAAGCTCATAGGCTTACCTCTCACCCACCCCTCAGACCCAGGGGACCACGATCCCGTCGACCATGAGCTCCCTGTCGCAGCAGGTGTTCCTGGACGCCCTACATAGCCCCAGATTGGAGCAGTTGATGAGCGACATCATGCGCGAGGGCGGCAGTGCTTACAAGCCGGACACGCATTTCGATGGCTCTCCAGTTCATCTGGACCTGAACGAGCCTATGTTCGGTCCGTCACATCTTTTTATGGCTCTTGGTGGGACTCCTCCATCCGCATCACACATGCCGGGTGCCTCCTGGGACGTACCGTTTATGGAGCCTGCGTGTCTGCCGACTCCTCCAGTGTCACCTACACCAGGGCGGGCCCGCAGAGCTCCACGTCGTCGAGGGTACAGCACCGGAGGCCATATGTAGTTCCCTTATGTTAGTTATGTACTTTAATTTCGCGCATCATTTTATGTGTATCATAACTTGCAGACATGTGTATTTCGTATATTTATGTACATCTTCGTATTTTCGTGTTCACGTCGTTTAATTTTTTTTTCTAACGCGAACGGCAACTTTCAATGATACGACGCATAGCATTTATTCGCGCAAATTCTATTAAAAACTAATAACAACTAAATATTTAAAACTAACTCCAAAAAAAAAGTGTTGGTCTGGATCCGTGGTAGGCTGCCACGGATCCCTTACCTTTTTTTAAACACACCAAGGAACCCGTGGCAGGGTCCCACGGATATCATAGAAATAGCAAACGGTACAATATGATCAATTTTCTGGTTTTAGTGTAATCTGATAATATTAATTTTCATATAACTTATATAAATAACTTGCCCTATAAAATATTATGACTAAAAATGGAGGCTAATTTTAATATATACCTATCATATTCCTTTAATGTTATGAAACTGAGATTGGAATATAAGAAAAATCATGTCATAATATAACGAAGGGTTTTGTGTGTTTTTGACTTTTTGTTTTGTTGCCCTATAAAATTTCATTAACTCAATGTGGATTGAGTTTTATCATCCTTTAGAATTATGTCGAAAAAGCAATAAAGATTTAGTTAGCTATTTGACCTTGTAAATTGGAAAATAGTATATTAATTTTGAGTTTTCATTTTCGTTTTAATAATTTTGCATCCTTAAAATAATATTCATTTTCTCAAAATCACACAAATCACATTGGCATTAATTCAATTTTGATCAAAATCAATTTTGTGAAAGCACATTTGTATTAATGTTGTTTGCAAATGTTAATCTAAACACACACTTTATAACTCAATTACACCTAAACCCTTGACTCTAATTTTATATAGAAGTGTTTTTTATTATTTTTTCCCTTGAAATATTGAAGGTTTGAGGATAATGTAAACATAATTTGATTTCTCTTTTTATCTTTGTAATTATAATAGAGGGATTGAAATATAAAAAGAATATGTAGTCACATTAATTATATATATATATATATATATATATATATAATGTGACACTAGAAATTAATTAAGGAAAATTAAATGTTAGGTAGTCAAATATTTTATTCAATCAAGGATAACCAAATTACATAACAAGCTACGCAGCTTTAATGATGAAATTCTATTGAAGTTGGACCAATTTAGTCAAACTTAATTGATAGAAAGACTTCTACATTTATCATGAACCAGAATCATGAATATCTTGCCATGTAAAATTATTACCAAGGTGCATTCTATGGTGCCATAGTATTTGGTGCCACCATAGAACTATTCAGAATGAATAATGATAAGTAACCAATAAAAATTTAATAAATAATAATGATTATAGACGTTTTATTTTTATATATTGATTTATTTGTTGGCTAAAAAAATATTAATTACCTATACTTTTCTTTTAAAAAAGGTAACTCATGCACACATAAATAGGTGAGGAGTAAACTGATCCACCAAGTCCCAAAAACAAAAAGAACATGATTGATAGAGTAGTTGCTATGATTCATTTTTAAATACTCACTTCAGCATCAGCAGACTTAAATCACAAAGAAATGCCTAATCTACAATAGTATGAACTAAAGCCTAACAAAGCACACATCACCTCAGATCTTGAAGAGTAATAGTCATTGTCTTTGTCTTCGTGCCTTTGCTTGTTAGTTCTTTAGGGTCGTCTTTCCCACAACACCACCAATCATGTTTGCAAAAATAAATAATTTATTGAGTGTTAAGTGAACACACCAAATCACTCTAGCCTTACACAATAAAATAAAACTTTAATAGACTGTATATTTATGAATGTTGATCCCATAAATGAGAATAATTAGTTTATTAAGTTCTAAGTGAACACACCAAAAAACTCATTCAAATCAATTGTCTTGACTCCCAAGAGAGATTGCATGGTCTTCAGGTTAAAAGCTCTTAACTCATAGTGGTACATTAATCGGCTCCACTATAGTCTTTTGTGAGAATAGTAATATCAAAGTCCTTGGTTTTGTGTCAGCTACAATGAAATTAGTCTCTGTGTACATTTTGAACTCCTCAAGTACACCCTTGAACTTCTTAACCAAGGTTGAGGGGATCTCAGCCTGCATACGGATGCCCTACACCCAAAAAAAAAAAAAAAAAAAAAATCAGACCCCAAAGCAACACATCATTTTCTTTTAAAGGTTCTAACTATGTAGACTCCAAGGTGAAAAAATAAGAAAACTCAAAGCTTTCTTTAAGGGGTAGGTAGCAAACCTTAATGTCCTAAGCTACTATGGCAAGCGCATTATAGCAACCCTAAGCTACTATTAGAATGGTTTTCCAATGGCCAGATGAGGATGACATAAATTTGAAATCTCCATTAAAGCTTATTTGGACCAACATGCTCAAGGAGATCTACCATTTCAGCCATGTGTAATATGAAAAAGTATTTGGAATGATATTAAGGCTATTTGAGATACAGAAAGGGACTCAATAGACTATAGAAAAGCTGATGATTTCTCTTATATATTAGTATTTTGAACATGTTAAATCCATCAAATTAGATTTTGCCTTGGCACCTGAAATTTCAGTATTGAACCACAAGGTATGACATTTGTTGTTTGATTAAAAGTGACAAATGTCAATATTGTAGGCTGAGTTTAATTCTAAACAAACCAAAAATGTACGCATGTCATCGAACTAACAAAGTACCATTTTCCTATTATAAATAAATAGAATAGATAGATTAGTTAACAAATTTTCCCTCCAGCAATGATGATTTAAAGTAAAAGAAAAGTAAAAGATAGTTTCTTGACCCTCCTTATCATGATGATGCCATTTTTCTTTTCCAATAGCAAAAATAATTTAATTTTAATATACTAACGGTGTAAAACATTTTACATAATCGTATAATCATATCTATTTTTTTAACCAATCATGAGGTTGATAAAAAAAATTATTTTTATTAACATGATTTTACGTAATTAAATACACGTGTAAATCATCTTTATCCTTGAGTGCATCAAAATTAAATTAAAAAAAGGGAAGTCCTCAATCAAAAGTCAAAACAAATTGGGAATAGTTAAAATTTGGAGCAAGGCATACTCATGACTTTTGGTTTCCTACAGTATTCATCAACTCCGCAAGTTGAGGACTAATCTATCGCGAATTTAAATTCCATTTAAGGATCTGCCGCTGGCCAATAAGTTGCTGCATGCAAAATGCGGGATTCGAACCTCTAACACTTGCTTAAGCAAACTAGTGAGCTGACCATTAGACCAACCCAAGTTGATTAGGCACACTCATGACTAATACAGCGCTCACACATTCTTGTGTCCCCTGTAGTAAGATGCCACCTTTCTAACAAACAAAAACACCCCCTTTTCTATAAATAGGACCATAATAATATCATACACCACACAGTCTGCACTATCATACAGTTAAAGTCACCCTCAAATATTGTTGCAACTCCTAGTTGATACATCATAGAAACACATAAAACTCGCTAAAATGCAAGAGTCGTATCTTACAGAAAACATCTCGAGTAATACAAAACTCAGGTGTTTCAATAGTTTTAGCGATCGTTTCCTAGAATATTCAAATCGCTTCCAATCTTATACATATGATGTGTGGAACACTATTTTGACCCATACTTCTATCATTGAATAGAATGTGAAAAACAGTTAAGTTGTGTCTATACTTATATTCAATGATGAAAGCGATGTAAGTCGAGGGGTTCTCACACCTCTTATGTATGCATAAGGGTCAGCTTTTAAATGGAACAGGGTTACTCCTCCGCTGTAGAAGATGCAATAAAGGACATAAAACATCCATCCTGTGAAACCCTCTTGGAGCCTGTGAAAGAAAATTATATACCATAATCAGAAAATTTCTATAAAATTCAATGCATTTTTATCAACACAGAAAAAAGTTTTCATTCAAACAAGGAGTGTTTATCGTTACCTCAACAATGAAACAAGCCCATGCAGTGGATGAGCGGTTTTCTAAGACACCTTTCAAGATGGTGAGGTCCAGCTTCCGTATGACCTGAGCAATCTCCAAGAAGAATCCATGCTCATTGCACACCATCTGCATCATAATAGTGGTAAGCAGTTAACTAAGGGTGCATTTTTTCATATTCCCAATAAGGAGATTTTGTAATTTAAAGATGTTAGTGACCCATTTCATCATGAACCAAGCCAACGTAGATAACTCGGTGTAAAAAAAAGGAAAAATAAAAGGTAACACGTGTCAACTTGGTGGAATCCGATACTTTAAATTTTCAAAATAATTACAGAAGCATGTGACAAGTGGATTTTTTTAGTCAAAAAGTGATCAATTTTGGAAAATCTGAGACAAATTTTTGTATGCAATGGAACAAAAGGGTAAGGCTGAAAAAATAGGAGACCTCAATAAGCATGTGGCCTGAGCATTCCAGATCTTCTATGACTATGGGCCATGCTTGTTCACTTTCCAAGTCATATGCACAGCTCCTCCCTGATTGGTTAGAATTGATCTTCTGTTTGCTGCCTTTGGGAACCTGAACACACCATTGCACAATGCCAAAGCTCAAATGAAGCACTGCTAGCAAAAAAAAGTGTACATATCTCCCAAGTATAATTACTTATCTTTGGAATATGGGGGAAGAAGTGATGAAGTAATAGGCAATTCAAACTTCACCCATTTTCACTGTTCTTTCCCAAGGTACATATTGATGTGTTTACTGCAACCTATTATTTCGTTTTTCCTTTCTTATATTTCTCGGGGAAAAAAGAGAAGACAATATTTATGTGTAGCATAAAAACAAGGCAAGTCACAATGTGCTACCTCTCTATGTTCGAATCTCTTAAGCTTCTCAGCTTGGCTTGTTATTTTTCTCAAGTATAGCATATGCTTTATGGTTCTCTCCAAGAGGTTGTCAATGCTACACTGCATATCACATGGCCAGTTACAGATTTCAGATCCTACTAGTGGTCAGGAAGTAACTAAGAAATGTTAACTTTGGTATCAAAACATAAAAAGATTTACCTTTCCACCATCTGGGACAAGCTCCCTCAACTCCTTCATCCTGTCCATGATCAATTGTCTATCTCTCGGCCTTGACTTTTGGGTAGTACCTGGCCTTGCTCTTTTCTTGTTGGTGCTAGAGATCTTTGGTCCATCAGTAGATCGCACATGACTATAAACCTGTTCTTCTTGAGGCTCATCAGTCAATAAGCTTGAATTTCCATCAAAAGATGGTGATGTAATAGCATCTCCGCCCTTGACTGTAACTGCCGGCTTAAGATCACTTTTCACATCTTTCATAACCAAACTGCTTTCTTCACAACTGATCCTGGGATGAATTGAACCAGTGAACGCCATCTGCTTGCTTACATGGGACCTAAAACTGTTGGATATGCTTGAAGTATCATCACAGGCACTAAATAAATCCCCAAAAGCAGCATCCAAGAGATATTTCGGATCAACATCTTCAGGGTGCTCCAAACTCTCAGTATAATCATGTTCTTTATTATTGGATATAAAGGTTGAGTTACTGAAAGTATCCTCAAGAGAGGTATGTGTAGACATGGAGTTGCTTGTTTTCCTGTATGGAGCTGCTGATCCAAGCACTTTGTGCAATTCAGACTCCGATGGAAAAGCAAAGAAGCCATTCAGATTCTTGATATCCTCATAACCAGTTTCGTTGCTTCCAAATTGTTGCTCCATCTTACCAGAGTACAAACCTAATCCATTTGATATCTCTCGGAATATTCCCACATCATTGACCAATGGAGAAGAGGGCCATATCTCTTCGTCCAGATTATCTTTTGTCTCCACCTGAGACAACATTGCTGGGTTCAACCTTGTTGATGCATTCATACAAGGTGCAATTCTACCCAAAACTTCAGTTTTTGGTGTACTGTTTGTGATATTGGATGATTCATCCAAGATATCCATAAAAGTATTTGTTGGGGCTGAGAATGACCAATCTTGATAATCAACTCCAGAGTTCAATGCTGTAGTATTTGCTGCCAGAAGATGAATTGAATGGAATTTCTCCTTGATATTGGTAACAAATTCCAGGTCTTCAGCAACCTAAAAGTCTTGACAGGGAAAGAGAGCTTCATGTGAGCAAAATAAACATAAAGCAAAGCTTTCACAATGGAATAAAAATTTTACAACTTTTGCATCTATACCAACAAACGAAAATAGTAAGACGAATGCTTGTGCAGACCAAAATTGAAACATCTTATGTAGGGCAAATACTACAGACATGTGATCTGAGAAATTTGCAGCCAAGAACTTGTGCGTATTTCGCAGTGGAGTGTGCTATAGTGAGTTTTGAATATTACTCCGAAATTGTTTAGGATCTAAATATGGAGCATATACGCACCGCTTGAAATGAACCAAATTGCAAAACTCCTTGAGGAAGAACTGGTATCAGTACGATGGTCTGTAAACCAAGACAAAGAAAATTTTTCAACTTAGCATTTGCTTTAATTAGCAACATAACTGCAGATGGCACGGAACGGTTGATGTCAGGTCAGCTGAGTTCTCTAGTCATTTTTACATTGATTTGTGTGCATGCACAATGCTTTGTAATTTTTCCAGAAATTAGAAAAGGAAATTGGTTGTTCTCTTGTAGGATAAACTACATAATATATGAAGGTCAGCACATTGTTACCTTGATGCCAGAGGCAAATTGAAGAAGCCATTCATCAGGACACTGGAACCAAGAACAGAATGCAGATATTAGTTATTTCAAGATTTAATGATGAACTACTTTGACTCTGTCAAAATTGTATGGTTGGAATCTCACCTCAGGTATTAAATTAGCATCCAACCCATAGGTTAGAATATCCTCACTAGCCCAACAATGATTCCCAGTAAAAGCTACCTTACCAACAACCCTGACAGAAAATATTATGAGTTGGACTTTGCATCATCCTCACAGATAATAATTAAAAATTTTCAATGGTTTATACAAGGAGGCCTAGATAAGACCTTAAGACATATTATGCACAAGGAATCACTCTTTGGCATAAACAACAATGTACCCAAATACTGTTTTAGGAACAGAATATCTTTAAAAACTTAGAAAAGAATGCCAAAGTGATTTAATTTAAGTTCAATATATCTTCCCATGGTTTCTAAGTAATAGTTTGTTCGTCCCAAAATATCTCACTTTAGAATTTCAGTACATTCAAAACTCAATGTATTCTAGAAACAATTTAGAAATGACACATTTTCAGACGGATGTTTTGTCCTTCTTAATTTTTTTTTTTTTTGGTGATTTTAGTCCCTTGTTTTTCATTACCATTAAGTGTGATATGCTAAATGATGATGCGCCAAATCGAAATCCAAGTCATCATTTAATATATTCCACTTAATGGAAGAGACTAAAATGGTCATGAGACCAAAACCAAAGCAAAAATTAACTGGAAACAAAAACCAAAATGATGTATGCTAATAGGAAACAAAGCCATATTTAATCATTTATCTTTTGGCTCACTCCACTTGTGAATCAGTGAATATCTGTATACATTTGAGGAAAATTTACATAGTAGAATAATTCGAGGGAAACAAAGAAAAACATGATCAGCAGCAAGTTTAGCCTCCAAGGAGAAAAAGTTATTACCCCTCTCCCAAAGTGTATTTATGATGAGACATTTCAGCCATGAGTAGTCCAGCAGAATAATCCCCTGGATCATCAATACTTTCACCACTTGAAGTCTCAGCTGGGAATTTGAGATTGATGTCACCCCACATACTCTCCACAGTCTCATTAGATTTCTGGTAACCATAATATCCATCTTCCCAGGTCAAAGTCCTAAAAAGACAAGGCTTGTGTTATGATCCAGAAAAGTAAACATAAACAACCAACATAATTTCAAGTGAATAGTAAAAGTGCATGCCATATGTGAAAATACGAAACAGTTTCTAGATTACACCGACATTGACTTACACTGAACTTAGTTTATGAAAACCTTATATAGTTCATGGATAAATATGATGGTATAGTTTATAAACAACCTTATACAAAACAATTTGGTGCATCACACACAAGGTATCCAATGGTATAGATTTCAACTGCGAGGAAGTGGCCATCCATCATGCAACAGATTTGAACCATTGGATTGCCAGTGTGCGTGCGTGCACCAAGTTCTACCTGATTCATCTGAGACGTTCCCATGGTTCCCTCTTAATTTCCAGATTTGACAAAGGTGATTTTGATATTGAGGTTCTAAAGTTATGTTTTATCAACAAGCACAGAAAATAATGAAAAGAGAGTTATGGGCTTGAACCCAAAGATTGACCTGTTGAATGAGTTTGTTAAATATAAAAACAGGTCAAAGAACGACTTGACAAATATAATAACAAGAAATGGCTCATCTTGACCGATTAAGGTTGGGAAAATAAGGGGCTTGAGCTGCATGCATGAGATCCAAAGTTCAAAATTGTATCAACAACTAACAAAAGGAACAGACCAAACAAAATTTAGTTAATAATTCAAGGTTCAACTCCCTTTAAGGAAACCCTGATCCATCAATAACATGATCAATTCTTCTAGGAGTACATCACTAACTCATAATAAGTTGAAAACTATCAACTTGACTAAATGAAAAACTACCACATAAAAAGACAAGAACGCTACTCATTCCAGAACAAACAAACACAAAAAAGTAACACAACAATAGCCAAAGAACTCACATGGGGAAACGGTGGTTAAGCTTCCAAAAAACAGCATACTTCCACTGTGTGCCATCACAAAAGCCCTTCAACAACTGATGAGTCATAGAAGTGGCTTCCATCTGTTCTATATTCTCTTTTTTGCTAACACTCTTGAGGGAAAATGTACAAAAATCACAGTCCAAATACACAAGTTCAATGTTCAAAACACACAAACAGACGTAAACACAAAACACCTAGCTTCCTCTGTATGAACCCCTCCCAGCTTGTTTAATCCTCAAACCTGATCTTCTTTTGATTGGTGGCCCTATTGTACCAATTAGCAAGAAAACAACCATAGCTTGTTTCCTCCAACACAAAACTATGAGAAAGTAAACGTATAGAGCCGTACTGTCACAATCAGCAATCACTATAAGGGATCAAGAGTGCACTCTTCTGTGACATTTTAACAAACAGGTCTTGTGCATCCAATTTTGCTTTAGAAGAAGAACGAGCCAAAACTGGGAATCAAGATAGAAGAACAAACACCTGCATAACCAAAGGCCAACATTTAAGTTACTGATTCATGGGAAGTGAAAAAAATTGGGTGAAGTCAACTCTTGACCTATACCTACAGAAACAAACCCCCCAAAATAATCAAAATTCCTTTTTTTTGTTTCTATTTTCCCTGCTTCAATTTCCTCAGCAACCAAACAAACACATTTAACAAACAAACAAATAAAAAAGATGCTTAACACTTACCCCCCTACTAGTAATGACTAAGAAACCAAATCATTTTCACCATGCACAAATTCATTACACTCCATGAGAATGATTATCCAATTGAAGAATCCCTCAACTGAAAGAAGAGAATTTGGATGGATAAATCCAAATCCAAACAAGGTATATAAGAAGAAGAAAAAAAAAGTTGAAGGAAAAAGGGAGAGAGGGTAGAAATGGTAGCAAATAGCAAGAGTTTGTCTTTTGCAATTAAAAAAAGTCCCCAAAGAAAGAAATAAAGAAATGAATACTTTGGTGTCACAAAACTATAGTTAATGGCAACAGTAACAGGAAGAAAGCGCTTATTATTATATAATAATTAAAAAAAAATGTAAAATGGGGTTTTGCAATTGCAGCAAGTGAGTGAAGGTGAGGGCAACCTACCTTGACACAATTATTATTATAAGAAGTTGTTTGTCCACGGACTTGAAAGTGATTCAGAAGCGGAATTGAGAAGATAGGGGGTGGAGCTAAGTGGGATGTGGGTCCCATACACAGTGACAGAAGCTCCTTGCTACTATGATTGTTCATTGTTGATTCTAGTACTTCACTTTCTGGCGCGTGGACAAAATGGGTTACCGTCCATGCCCAATGTGCTTGTCTATTTCATGTGTATTTTTGTTTCTTCAATTTTTTTTTATGTGTATTTTATCCATCATAAAATATTTCGTGTACAATCTTGTTATTTTCACATTACTTTTCTAAATATTAAATTAATATTCGTATAAAAATGCAATAATTATTTATTTATTAACTATATTACATTTTATTTTGGCATTAATAATTATATTTTTATACGAATATAAAGATAATATCTAAAAAAAAATTGTGCGCATAACATTCTTCTTTCTTTCGTGTATGTTTTCGACTATTTTCTTTTTCATACATAGTACATATGGTAACATGATGAGCTTTTATATATTTACTTATGAGTTAAGATAATTATCACTTGAACTAAAGCCTCAAACAAATGTTCAAAGACTTTTTAAAACGACTAAAATTAGCTCTTAATTAGGAGTTATAATCATTGTTTTGACAATAGGAAAGACCGGCCGGTCCAATTAAAAAAACAATTAATATTGATATACACATAAAACACACAAACACATTTTAATTAATTATTCCTTAAATGAGAAAAATTTATGTGTTTCAATGTGTTTATGTGTACACCTGACAAAATCATTAAAAAAAATCGAAAATTGATTCTTAATCAATCATATCTTGTGAAAAAGTTAGCAGAACTTCGATCAAAAATTGCCCGAACTGGCGATTAACCGATGAACTTATCAAAACAGCACCACTTTTTTGGGGTCCGACCAATTTTTTATTTTATGTTTAACAAATGAAGCACGAATATTTCGTTGAATTGACATGTCCACATGTCGGATATTTTTTTAACACGACTCATGGACACTCGTTCAACACGTGTGTTTTTCATATCCTATCTGTGTCCTTAAAAAAATATAAAATGTATCTTTTCGGACACACTTAACACTCAAAAATATCATCATGTGTCTGCGTGTCCAACTTTATTCTTAACTTATATTTTTAAAATGAGTTTAAAAGTAGTATATATTACTATTTCTTAAAACTAAAAGTTATCTAAAATATTTTAGATAACTAAAAAAGACATTAAAATATTTAAAAATAATAATTTAAATTTTAATATAAATAAAATATTAAGATATTATCATAATTTTGTTAAAAATATATTATATTTTATATATATGACGTATCCGCGTGCCATATGAAAAATTGAAATTGGTATGTCGCGTGTCGTGTCGGATGTCTGTGCATCATAGAATTTTAACACTCATACAACGGTGTTTTGCAAAAAAAAATGAATTAAAAAATTACAAAACACCATATTGGAACCTAGTTGTTCCATCCATCATCATCCGATAGTCTGAGAGAAGTCACAGAACATAAAATTAGAAGACGGAAAGGGCGCAAAGGAGTGATCCCAGCGACAATATCGGCCAATAGCTGCAGCAACCTCGGCCGGCAGTAGGGGTACTAGCACTAACATTATCTGCGAGTTTCCAACCCTATCCAACTCGCTCGGATCGGGTTGCCAACTCTACCCGTGATGAGCCTCCCGCCCGAGATGTCGCAACAAGGTTAATCCGGGATTGCCTTATCTTTTGAAAACAAGTTTTGATATCGTTGTAGGAGAATCCGAATAGATTGTGTCGCGAGCTAGGGCGGGGCTCGTCAAAAGATGAGTTGTCACAAGAGCTTGCAACCAGTTCAAAAATACCAAGTATGGGACTCGGGTCGTTCTCCCAACGAGTTAACGCAAGGGACAATTTTGGTTGTGAGAAAAGCAATGGCTGAAATTGTGTGTGAGTAAGTGGAAATTAAAAGAGAAATATAGGGAGAAACTGATAAAAAAGGTGCTAGGCCATGGATCAAGATATCATGTGTCCCCATGAACACCACTAATCCCAATTATAGATGGTTGTCACGTAACCCGCGGAGCCACACTCTACCAATCTGTAAAGCGGATAGGTCAACACCGTTCCATAAGTCTCAGGCTTCTCATATTCTAGTGCAACAGTCCTAGGTCTTTGGAACATGGATAAATCCTCCATATTTACCTCATTAAGGACTCACTCTCACTAGCGAAAACCTGGCGTCTATAGAACGGTATCAACCCAAGGATTAACTCATCTTTTTCCTTAGGAATTAGTGGCTAGGATCATCCATATCTCAACCCATGACCATAGCACAAGATCATTACTCCATAATTAAAGCAAGCATAACATCAAACACTTGGTAGGCAAGAAATAAAAACATGATAGCAAATATGAAAAATAAACTAACAATAGAACCAATAGAGCAAATCAACAAGTAAATCAACAACCAAGAGCAAAAGAATCATAAAAGAGCATAAACATAAACTAAAAATTGCAATATGTAAAGGAAAGCAAAATAGAAGGAGAAACTAGAATTGCATTAATTAAAGAGAACAAGTATCCACAAAATAAGTAGTAAAAGAAGAGTTTGGTTGGTAATGGGGTTCCTAAAGGTGAAGAACAAAGAAGAAAAAACTAGAGAAAATGAGAGAGATGGAGAACTCTCCCAAAAATCTCCTAAAACTACTCTAAGGCTCAAATTGATGAAATGAGAGAATGCTTGTTGTGCTTTAGCTGTTCCTCCCCCATATAGGTCGAATTGGGCTTGAGCAATGGATGGGCTAAGGCCCAGAAAAGTGAAATCCCCAAAATAGCCTTCATTTTAGTGAGTTCTGCCGCCATCGCGCGGGCTCCCCACCTCCATCGCGCGGTCAACACTGGATTGGCCTTTTTTGGCTTTTGTCCATTCTCCTTTCTTCTCTTGTTCTTTTTTGCTTCCCTTGGTCTCTTCCTCTACACGTTGGGCCTGAAATACACTAGCACACACATCAAGGCACCAAGTGGGAGAAGATTCAAACAATTTACATACATGGAAGCTAATTTAACAAATTAATCAATTAAGGATATGATTATGCAAGAGATGGAAAACCTTGGTCAATCACTAGCAAATATGTGGAAAAAGTGTTGATGAGGGTATCCTTTTAAGCATGAAATAATCGTTGAAAACCTCCTCATCAACCCGCAACAGAGCGGGTTGAGGGCGGAACGAGTTTACTTGCGGGTAGGGTAGGCTTAGGATTTATTTTCAACCCTACCCTATCCGCCCAATCCACATCCCATATATAATACATAACTTTAAAAAAAAAGGTTAGTGTTGAAGATAGAACAAATAATCTCTTAGTTATACAAAATAGCCTTAACCACTCAACTATGATTTTAATTTGTAGTTTTTATACATTGAATATGTAAAAGCCTCTTCAATTTACTTACATTTATAAATGTGAAATTTTACAAACCCTAATGTTTAAATTAAACCTCTCATTCCGCACTTTATTGTGGCAACCTTAATCTCTCTAATTCTCAAACACTCACAGAATATCAAAAGCATCGTACTCTCTCATTCTTGTTAACCATGTTACAATATGCATAAGTTCATTTGATTAGGTTTTGATGAATGACAAACATTGAAGTTGAGGATAAGAGTTGAAAGCAAGCAAACAACGAGAAGAAGACGAAGACCACAAGATTGAAGAAGGTTTAGTGTCTTAGGACTTAGGTATTTATCTTATCAAGAACCAAACTTGTTATCTCTCTCTCACACACAAGAAAATGATATAAAGAAAATGTTTTACGAATATCTTGAAAGGTTTTGTTTAAAAACAAAAGGTTTTATCAAAACGTTAATCGTATAATAGCCATAAATGTTTTATAATTTGTTTTTATGGTAAAACAAAGATAAGATTTGATTATGAATGTTTTGAAGTTATGTTTTTAAGGTGTTTTAGAACAAAAGAAACGTTTTTGAAGAGTTTCTATAGCACGCATAGGCGTTGGTTTAAAACTTAGTGCATGCTGCCAATCTTGACCTTTGTGCACTAAAGTGATGATAACTTGAGCTACAGATGTCCAAACGTTGCAGTTCTTATTGCGTTAGAAAGCTAACGTCCGGGGCTTCAGTTTGGTATGCATATGTCTATAGTTGACATTTAGGATAATCGACTATTTTGCTTAGATAATCGATTACTTAGTGAGAAATTGGAATTTTCTCACAATGGCTAGTTGTTAATCGATTACCTAGCCATATAATCGACTACCTGACGCTGAAAAGCACTAAAACAACTAGTTTTGACAAAATGGCTCCATCCCACTTACTTTCCAACGTCTCTAAGCCTTGAGAACTTTATAAATAGATGGTTTTAAACCTTATTTCATACACAACATCAATTCTAAGTATTCTTGTTATTATACTTCAATTTTATATCTTTTTCAAAGTGATTTATGCACAAAATTGAGAGATAAACACATTTGGTTCATAGTTCTTCAATTGTAATCATCTACTCTTCTTTGAGAGCAACCAAGTTTGGTTTACTTCTTTTGTAAGATAAAAGATTGGTTCTTTTATCATTTGAGTTGAGAGATATAAACACTATAGTCGATTAGATAAACATTCAAGGAAATTCTTGAAGTTGGGATTACTTCGAGTGGAGTGGTTTATTGTAAGATCGTGAGGTGTTAGAATCTAAGGCTCAAGATTGTAAACGGTTTATCAAGCAC
>JASCZI010151210.1:57421-70411 GCA_036250425.1 Stylosanthes scabra
CGTGGACATAGGCAAGGATTGTGCCGAACCACTATATATCCTTGTGTATTATCTCTCTAAACTCAAACTCTTTTATATTCTTGTTATTTATATTTATACAAGTGCTATTGGAAAGTAAAAGCTTTATAAGTACTTAAGAAGTGGCTTAAGTCCTTGGAAAAATACTAGTACAAGCATTTGAGTTATTTATATTCAAAGTAATTTACGTTTCCGCGAAAATTTATCATTGTTGTATAGATACTCAATTCACCCCCTCTTGAGTATCCGTGCTTATTGACTAACAATTCTCTCCCAAGTCCCAATCATTGAAGCAACCGTCAAAACCTCACCGTTGCGGCCTTTACCTTCGCGTCGCACCGTTGTGGCCCTCCCGTCGTAATCGCTTCCTTTCACATTGCAGCCTCACCAGTTGCAACTCGCGGATAGGGTGGATACCCGCGGGTTGAGTACGAGTAGGATTAGGGTTGGGAGGTCATTAACTCACGGATAGGATAAGGTTGAATTATAAATGAAATATCAATCCGCAAGTAGGGTTAGGGTTGTAACTAAACCCTACCCTACCCATTGCCAGGCAAGCTCGGCAGCCTCGCGCCATCCTGTAAGTTCTCTACTTTTCTAACTCTTTCTAATTTCCATTTCTCCCTGTTGTTGTTTTTTAACATGAATGTACCCTATTCTTCTTCTAATTTATTGATGTTCTTCTAATTTATTAGAATGTTAGCTCCCTATTTTTGTTTTTGTTTCTCTTTTTTTTACATGAATGTTCCTAGCTCTTGTAATTTGTTGGTTGCTGTTCTTTTAACATATTAGTGTTAGCTCCTTTTTTTTTTTTATATGAATGCTACCTGAAATTGTAATTTATTAGTTGTTGTTCTAACTTATTGTTATTTGTTTCTTTTAGTGATAGAACATGATAAGTTTAAAAGTGAATTTTGGTATGTTGACTGTGAACTTTAATTTTAAACTTGAATTTGAACTTATTATTTTAGAAAAGTAAATTAGTTATATTTAATAATGTCGTAAACGTCTTGCTCACACTGTAAAGTTGTTCATTTATGATGTCATCTTGCCCACTTGGTGTTGGATAATTTAGCTCATAATAATTTTTACTAGTACATGTTGGCACTTGATGGATAACTCAGTAATTTAACGTGCCAGCTAAACAGATTTCGTTAAGATTTGACGATAGAGCACACAGAAGAGTCGTTTTGTCTCACGTAATTCATATACAAGGACCAGTGTGTCCGTTTTATTTTTTCAGAAGTCGTGTTGTCCTATTTAAAATAAACAATGGCTAATATGTCCTTTTTTTTTTTTTATCAAGAGTCATCTTGTCCTACTTAAAAAATAGACATAGGTCGAATTAAGTGTTCACTCTAAAAATTTGAGTGCCCCTGCTGCAACATATTTAAATAATGGAACCAAAATTTATTAGAGTGGCACTACCACAAAAACGCTGCCACAGGAAGTTTACCACGAATTTAAATTAGTCAGTAATCTTCTTCACTGTAACACTACTTTACAACAAATTTCATCTGTGTGGCTAAAATGGGCAGAGGTTTGCCACTCCCTGTTTATTCTTGTGGAAAATTGATCTGAGCTTTTCAATTGGCACGGAGATGATTATTTACCGCGCGCCTAAATTGCCCGCTTGTCTCCATTAATTTTTTATTTCCCTCCTTTTTTTTCAAAGTTTAAGGGTCAGTTTGGATTGGCTTTTTGAAAAAAGATCTTTTTTATCTATGTCTTATTTAAAAAGATCTTTTATTAATAGAAATTGCTTTTTCTTTTGCTTTTTTAAAAAGCAACACATTGGTGGCTTCTTAAAAAAGCACATAATTTGTTTTTTTTTAATAAAAGTACTTTTTTCAAAAATGCATCCAAATGATACAAATTTGATTAAAAGTATCTTTTTTTAACCAAAAAAGTACTTTTTTCTTAAAAAAAACCAATCCAAACAAGCACTTAGTTTTTTTTTTCATTTCTTCTTTATCCCAATACTACTTCTAATCTATCCATTCGTGTTATAGCATAACCTAATGCAGTTGGTTATTTCTCCATCGTCGTCACCCTCAATCAACAACCTACCACCCCTCAATTGAAAAAGGTGTGTTTCCCTGATTTTACTTTTTATTGAATTGAAACAAGATTTAGTTACAATTATTTGGGTCTTAATGTCTTCTCAATGATAGTTGGGATCCTTAATTTTGATGTGTTATATAATTTTTTATATAGGTTAAATGTTATTTATTTATCGTGATTTTGTTTGGACTTAAGTAAATTGTACTAATGATGTTGGAGTAATTATGAGGATTTGAGTAAGTTGTACTAATGATGTTGAAGTAATTTTGAGTACTCCGTCTATGAAGACACAAAATAGGATAATAGTAGTACATTCTTAAAGTTTTGCCATGAAATATAGTTTCATTCCAATGACAATCCATATTAAAGGATACTTTAAACACTAATACATGCTAACAACATTGCAAATTCATGAATAGCATCCAACTTCTATTAGCACATGATTTAGTCCTATACACTATTTTCATGACTCTTTCCAACTATTAAACTAAATCATGTTGACGTTATTTTATTATTCATTTTCACTAGGTTGGTTTTACATTATGGTTGTCATAATATTAACTTCCATTCATATAGAGAAATTAAAAAAAATCAATTCCTATATGTCGAGTATATATTATTTGGCTTGTGTTTTTGTTTTATAAGTTCTTAAAGCTCATGTTCCTAACTAATATGATATGAGTTTTATGTATAAAAAAAATTATAGTGTTTAAAATTGTACAAGTGAGAGACAAAATCATGAAGTATAAGGAAATATCTATTTTCAAATGGCTTAGTTTAGGCTTGTCAATGGTAAGGACTTTTTATAAAATGTTGGAAATTTTTTTTAATTGGTTATTTCATAATGTTGGTGCTTGAAATAATTGTATCATGAGTCTATGCAGTGACGGATCCAGAAAATTTTTACTGTGGGACAAAAATAATATATATTATCATAAAAAATAATATATAATCACACCAACAATAATATTCATATTTAAAAATAATAATAAGATAAAAATAATAAGAATTAATTAATTGAAAATAAAATATATGAAGTTATGAAGATAATAAAAAATAGATTAATACCTGAATTGTTATAAATATTTGAATTTTAATTTGTAATTGAAAACGAAAAATGGAAAAAGGAAGACTAAAATTAAAAATAATGAAGTTTTTGTATTATTACACTTGATAGAACTAGTATTAATGAGGACATAAAAAAATTAATAGTAAGAAAAGAATTATTGAGTATCATTTATTTACCAATGAGAATGTAGGAGCGAGATTAAGAAATAAGAAATTTGAAATCTTACTATTTATTTGAGATTGATTTTAATAGTAGTAAAAATGTGAAAAATATAGACACAAACAAGCAAAAGAGGATATAAATAAAATATGTGGGGGCAATTAATTTTTCAAATGGGGCCAATTATATACTATTAATTTTTTTTTTTAGAAAAATTTCCACAACTTAGTGGGGGCAAGTGCCCCCTCTCCTTTAGCCTTGGATCCCTCCGTGAGTCTATAGTTGTGATATAGGCATATAATATGAATACTTTTAGAGGTCTTTATTTTACATGTCTTTATTGTTTTCAAGTTAGTTTTTATTGTAAACACTTTACGTGTGACAAATAATCTATGAAGGATCACAAATAAGTTAGTTTATATCTTTTAGGATTACAACTAATATGGACTAATTTTTTTTAAAAATTATTAGAAACCTTAAGGAAAACAAAAATTAAAAATTAGTGTAATGTGACTCTATAAATTTTATTTAACATTATCAATTTCAGCTTAATGACTCATTTTATAATTTGAATGATTTCTTTATTACACTTTTCACACTCAAATGACAATTTTATCTGAACATGGGGAGACATCTTTTACTCAAGTCCTAAAGGTCTGTAGTGAATCCTTAAACTGGATTGCTATGGAAGAGACAGACTTCCTTGAATGCTATGAAAGTATTAAATTTGCCAAAGAGATGGCTTCTGCATCTCTATTCTCCTCATTGCAAAGCACACTCGATACTGTAAATGATCTTTGGTTTAACAAGCTTAATGTCCATTCTTGGCTTATAGCACCCAATGCTAATACAAATATTTGTGAAAAATTACCTTTGACTTATACATTCACACCAATGCTTCAAGAATTGATATGTATTCTATCATTAAGGTTTGTTGTCTTTGGCATTATTTTGTGCTGTGTTATTTAATTTATTATATAGTAACGACATAAATGTTAATATCTATACTTGATGTGAAATTTGTAGTAGATTTATAAGTTAAGCATTCAGTATCTCACAAAGTTTGAGTTTCCATATATTAAAGAAACTTCTTATTTAGATATTGATACAATACTATTAGATCTGAAGGTAAATTTTGAAAATATTTTTTCTACTTTTACGTGTATATATATATTACATTGTAAACTGAGTTGAAGCATTATGTGTTTACTCTGTAGTTGAGCATTGAAAGCAAGCCAGGATTTGAATTTCAGATGGCATATCGAGAGCAATTTAAAATTATAAAACGACACATTGCAAGGTTCTTTCAGAAGAGAGAATATATTCGTTCTACTACAAAATCGCCAATAATTCAAACTGCTGTGAAAGATTTTGATCTGAACAAAAAACCATATTTTATAGAAGATTTGGATCCTGTTGCTCGTGAAAAGGCTAGACATCTTTGTGAGATACTCCATCCATGAGAATACTATGTTTTTGATATATTTTTTTAAGATTAAATTTGTTTGACATTTTTATATTTTATATTTATCTATTTTATTTTTTATTTTAGATTCTAGGATTATTCTAGTTATTTGTTTGCTGTATGTCTCTACTGAACATGCTATATATTTAACAAAGTAATTAATGCTCATTTTTAACTATGTTTTCCTTGCCAATGAATATTTTAATTTACCAATTAGTATTAATATTTGAAAATACTAAATGTATATTAAAAAAAATATGAAATATAAGATAGAAGTCAACCAAAAAAATAAATTAAACTTTGAGCGTTAGCCCAGTTGAATATATAAAAAAAAGAGATAAAATAAACTTGGAAACACAACTATGAACTATCTATCACATATATATAGGAATTAAAAAAATAAATAAAGAATATATACTCCTATTTCATTATCTGGGATCAGCCTCTCTTTTTCTTTTTTTTTTTGATGTGGGGTCCAGCCTCTCTTAACTTCACTTTTTTTTTTTGGACAGGGCTTGTGCCCATTCTCACCTACCCTGACCCAAGATAGCCCAACCCACCCAAATCCCACAATCCCCACAACCGTGCAATCTCTGTAGATTGTTTATACCTCGCCATTGCTCTTTCCAATTTCACCATTAATGGAGTTCCTTCCAGTGATCTTTTTTTTTTATTGCATAAGCTTCACCCTTTTGAAAATCTTGTCGTCGCCCCAACCTTGTTACTGCCGCCCACCACCCTACCATCACCATAGATTCCAACACCTTCTCTCAAGCCGCCAGCTGCCACCTTCTTGTCATGTGTTGTCGTTAGCCCCTAACCATCAGGTAGAGTCATCGTAGCTCCGTCCATCGCTATTCGTCCGTGGCAATCATCCGTCCCTGCACCTTCTCGTTTTGTGTAGTCGCCAGCTTCTCTCCATCGGAAAGAGCCATTGTCATGCCTTTGTCTCTGTCTTTCGTTCCTGCTCCTTTCAGCCCGCTCTCAGTCTAAACACGTCCAAAGGTAAGAAATTTCTATTTTTGTTGATTTTTTTTCCCTATGAAAAATTGACAATTATTAAGTTTTTAAAAAAATGTATCTACCTAATAGCGTTCAGCTCGATGCATTGCTCATTGCATGTCTTGTGTTGTTTGGGTTACTAATTGATTTGAAAAGCTGTTAAAATGGATTAATTGCTAATGATTTGCTCCTTGCTGCTGCTTTCTTATAACTTTATCTACTTAAGAGTGTTCAGTTTTTTTTGTTTTTTTTATCATTAGAAGAGCCTCAAACCCCAAAAGGGGAAGAAAAACACGTCATTGTTTAGACCAGTGATAAACCCATTTGACATTGCCATCAAGTCTTATCCTTGAGTCAATTATAAGAACACAAAAAGAAGAACAATGAAAATAGAACCAAGGTAATCTTAGATTATATCCCCATTCATGACAGAACTCTATTGGCTTAGTACTCTTGCTGCCATGTATTACTTTTTCAATTCAAAGGCCCCAACACTACTCCACTAGAGGCATCTTTAATCTCATATTCTCAATTACTCCTTGTCTCCGCTTTACATTGTAAGTTGCAGTCCAGCTGCACGGCTGCACCTTCAAAACTTTTATCCATCATCACATAACTAAATCTAACATTCATAATTTTAGTTTAATTAACATTCATAATTTGCTCCCTGCTCATTCTTATAACTAAATCTAATATTCATAATATTAGTTTAATTTAAATTAATTTATTTTTGCTTAAGAATTGAAATTAATGATGAGTGGTTGTTGTTGCTACTGTGTGGTAGTTTCATAATGTAGGATCATCTTTATCTATGGTTGTTCTTTATAAATATGATAATTATTTTCTTAGTATATTTGTACGTTGTTGTGTACTCTATATTGCTATTTTGATAATTTTGTGCTGTTTTATTTTTGTAAGAGTTAGAAATAATGTTGAGCATTATTTTCATAGTGTTAAACTTATTAAATATTTATTATACATTTCTTTTTTTTTTTTTTTCTGTTATGAGTACTTTTATGTTACAAGTCATTTGAACTTTAGATTAAAGAGTACCATTTCTAGGTAGGTAAATGATAAGTGGATTATATTTATTTATCATACTTTTTTGAGTTATATGTAAAATTATTATCTTTGAAAGTTTTTCATAAGACTTAACACACTAGTTTTTATAATTTTAGACAACTCAACCGGAGAAATTAATACTCGCAAAATCATAGCCATTTAAATTTGGAGTTTGAAAAAAAGTGAAAAGGTCATGATGGAGTTGGATGCTAGTGGAGAGGGTAAAGATAATGACTCAAACTTGTTTGTAAGATTTCTTGGTCAAGTCGCACGTCGAATAACATTTTGTCTCATATCTATCAAGAGATGGGATGAGATGCCAGAAGATAATACGACAGTGAGATTTTATTGAAGTAAGTATATTAACTTTAAGTTTATTTGGTTTATTTATTAGCCATCAACTAAAATTCTGAAATATATATTATTTGAAGGAAAATTTTGAATTTGATTATACTGCTGGGGTAAAATTGGCGCTGAAACCCTAAGTTATAGATGGAAGGCATAAGTATGATTTGCGTAATAAATACTTCTATTTTAACAAGAGAAAAGAAGAAATTTTGACTGAGATTCCATGAGATATATCACATGTTGAATGGACAATCTTTGTGAATCACTATATGAATCCTAAAACAAAGGTAATTATTTATAATGTATGTTTTTATACTGTATCCTTTATGATTTTGTAATATGATTTTTTTTTTATTTTTTTTACATTTCAGAGAAAATGCTTGCAAAACAAAAGAAAATGTGGGAAGCTTACAATTTCACATGCTGGTAGAAATAAAAGTAATGCTAGGAGAGCAAGTGATATGGTAATTATATCTTGTGTATTTATATCATATTATGTGTTTTTCATAATATTTATATATTCTATTTTTACGTACTTTTTTATGTACTCTCTTTATTTTTGTGTTTAATTATTATTATTATTATTATTATTATTATTATTATTTCTAAAAGGTGTACATGATATTGAATTATTACCTTTTAATTTATTTCATTATTATGTTAGGAGAAACAATTAGGAAAACTTGTATGTCAAAGTGAAGTTATTTTATCAACTCTCATGAAAAAGGACGGAAATTATGTAAATGGAGAAGCACAAAAATTAGCCGTAAGTGTAGTAAATTTTTATTTTAGACTACTGAGTTGTTATTTTACTAATATATTATATTATGTATATATACTAACAAAACATGAAAATGCATTTTGGTTTATAGGAAAAAATTATAGAGTATTTGCTTAAGGATCAAGAGCGTGCTGAAGGTATTCCATCTAAAGTGTTGGCTCATCCAAATGATGCAATTGAAAAAATTTATGGCCCTGAGAATGGAAAACGTGTTCGTAGTTTTAGTAGTGTTGTAAGTCCTGTTAGTTTTGGTAAGTCCAAGCGGATTTTTGAGGTGGCAAGGTGTGGAAGCTCTTGCAACAGCATGTTGAAGATTTATAGAAGCAACTTAAACAATCTAAAGATCAAGTGGCAACTCTCTACAAATTTCTATCTCAAAAATATGGAGATGAAGTATCTACTCTCTGTGATGATGTGCCACACACTTAGCTATATTTTTAACCTCAAAAGTTGTTAGTTTTATTTTTAGTTATATTTTGTCTAGATTAGGTTGTAGTTATTTTTATTTGTTACTTAGGAAATTAGAATTTGATTTTTTTAACATAAACGAACAATACATATGTTACGACGTTGTTTCTTTCTTTATGGGTACAAGAACGTTGTTTCTTTTTTTGATATTTTTGTAATTATGTTTTATTAGTTATTTATTTTTTTTGTTATATATATATATATATATTAGTGTTTAAAATTTTGAAAGTATTAGTAAAATGAAAAGGAAATAATTTTGTTAAACAAATTATTGAATTAGTAATTATTAAATTATAAAATGCCAATAAAACATTTAAAAATATAATTTAGCAAAAAAAAAAAAACAGCATATCTATGTTACCCACAGCTAAATGTGTGGAGGAAGAAATATTTTTTTTTTTCATCTTCCCATTTTGCCACGGAAAAATCTTTACCTAAATAGCCCATTGACATTGGCCACAAGAAAAAGTGTGGCTAAAAAACTTGGACTGTTCAATTTAGCCACAGATAAAGTATGGCACGCAAAAGAAAAATTTTAATTGTGCATGATTTCATTTTGCCATGGAAAATAACGTGTCTAATTATGTAAAATTTGTGGTCATTTAAAAGTCTCCACGAGTGTTAAATCCGTGACTAATTAAAAGAAAATCATGGCTAATAAAAATGTGTTGACCTCTTTAGCCACGAATGCTTGTTCATGGCAAGAACAACATCGCCACTGTTTTTTAATAGTTTAGCCACGGATTTTTCGGTGGGTAAACCCCTTATTTTTGGTAGTGTGAGTCGTATTGTTACAATAAACTCGAATCCCATTTTAACATCTCTAATTCTATATATGTAGAAATTTTTATGATCTACACAATAATATTGATGTAACTTTTTTATTTACTTGCTTTTAATACTAAAGTTATATCAATTAATAAAATTAATATTTTTACGTGCATGATTTTATTAATATTTTATTTAAGATAAAAGATAAATATACGCCTAACTTTTTAAAAATTGAATAAAAGTACCCTTAACTTTGTTGAAATAGCAATATGTCCAAACTTTTGAGAAAAGTAGATAATACTACCCTTCTGATGGTCTAACACATGTGTGACCTTAAGAAGGCACGTGATGTGGCTGTCAATGGCGTCTAGCAGGCCGTAACGGAGCCACACTGTACAGACTAGGCCCGTAATTAACACTAAACATCAAAACGAAAGTCGATTCCTTTAGAGGAGTAAAACCCTAATTTCAAATGGTTCATGTAAAAGAGGGGTAACGACTTTGTTTTGCTGTCTAATGTCCATTACGAGCCTGGTCTTTACAACGTAGCTCTCTTATGGTTAGGTAGGCACCATTGACTAGCCACATCACACACCTTCATAACGGTCACACGTGGGTTAAACCAACGGAGGGGTAGTAGTGTCCACTTTTCTCAAAGGTTGGGGGTATGTGGATATTTATCTTTCACCCTTTTACTTACATAATTTTATACTAAAACTTTTTATATTATGTACTTTTTATATTGTTTGTATGTTTATAAAATATATGATATGATTAAATTTTGTGTTTGGAATGATTATGATTTTGGTCATAATGGTTGGGGGTAAAATCATTTTGGTCATAATTGTTATTTTATTTTCAAGTTAGTTACAAACATTCTAATTTTGTTTAAAATGGATTGTTTTATGATTTTACCTCTAAAGTCTCAAATCTCTAATACTGCTCACATCATGAAAGCAAAGCAGGATATAAAAGGGTCTAGGGTTCAAAAGCTCCACTGCTACTTGTGATTGCTGCAAACTGAAGGAGAGCTCAATGAACCCTACCTCTGCCACCCCGCCGTTGATCACCGTGTCTGCCGCCTCTACCAACCGCGCCATCACCGAAAACTGCCGTGAGAAACATTTTACCTTCCTTCACGCATTCCAGAACCGGAAGAGAGATAAGTTTCGCCCTTCCAACTTCAGCATAGAGCAGCCGAGCATGTCGCCGGTCGTCGCTGCTTCCGTAGACGCTGCATCGCTGATCTCGTTGATTCTGTGCTGAGCGACATCGACCTCGTAGGGGAGGAGATGAGGTAGGCTTCCACAGTTCCATGGTGCCTCCTGCCATGGATTTCTTCGAGTAAGTAGAAAATTTTGAATATGCGCGCTTGATTTTGTATAAATTTGCTTTGAACATGTTTTGTCATTTCTTCCTGTGAAAGGTCAAGAGCTTCAAACAATTATCGAAGAAAAAATTAGTATGGTTGAAGGATGCGTTTCCCTTTATTATTTTTTCCCCCTCTTTGTTCCAGCGAAATTTAAAATAATCCGTAACTCTCTATAAGAAGTGATGGTTGTGGATTCTCCTTTTTTATATTTCTTATTTCTTTTACCAACCATGCTAAGGAATTAACACAACAACAATTAATTTCAGCAATATTATAGCAGACTACCAAACAAATCATATGAAAACTCATTAAATAAAAGATATGATGCGTTTGGTTTGCGTTTTCATTTCCGGTATTTTTTTTCTGAATCTTGTGAAAAAAAAAAAGAAAATAGTGAAAACAATAAAATTATGTTTCTGCAGTTTTTTTTTTCACAAAATCCAAAAAATAAAAAACAATAAAAATAAAATTAGAAAATAAAAAAACAAACCAAATACATCCATAGTTTCTTATTCTCCTTGATTTCAAAAACCTTCTATTCCTATCTGGAATTCAGATGTTTCTTCTAATTGAATTTTAAATATTGTTAATTTTAAGAATTTCGGGTGTTTTTTTTTATATATACAATAATAAATTATGCAATGTTGAATGTGTAATGTTAACTCCAAAATCTTTTTCTTCTTCTACTTGTATATTAAGGTAAAAATGACGGTTCATTCACTAATTATTAATGGCTTGACTTTCTTTTTTTCAACTTCAATATACGAGAACATTCAAAAAAAAAAAAAAACCCTCTAATGTAAGAGCTGACATTTTTCCTACCAGATTTTTAATTATTTGACTTTGTTGGTGGTTATATATGCTTGCCTACTTATGCAAGATTTTGAAATAATAAGATATTTGTTAGTTGTTCAAATTTCCAAGGGGAAAAAATGACGATTCATAACTAAAATTTTTAATGTATCTAATAACTTATATATAATGCATGCATGTCCGTTTTTATTTATTACTTATTTTTGGGCTTGATTACTTAAAAATCTTAGACCATGTTAATCACATGTCACAGCTTCCAAAAAACCACTTATATATACTCAATCTCAAGGATGCTTTATTTGTTATATGTGGAAGCAAACTCATAATAAACAAGTTAAAAAAAAAATAAAAAAACTCATGATAAATTAGATTAAACATCGAATTCGATTTCTTACCATGTTGAATTTAAATGAAATTACCCTTAATAATCTAGAAATTCCAAATTGACTTTCAATTATTAAAAAATTTAGACATATAGATTTTTAAAATTGATTATTAATAAATTATTCTTTTATTTGTGGAGTACCAATTTGAATTAGAAGGCTTATTATTAGCATAATCTATATTTAATTAACAATATGCTCTCAGTGTCTATTCTAATTTTCCTAACTAGAAATAACAAGCTAAGAATGTATATTATAATATAGGAAGTGTTTCAGGTATGTATACTATAATTTACGATAATTCAATTATTTTAATCATTGATTTTAATTAATTTTAATATTTACATTACTTTTTTCTTTAAACTTAATTGTTAAGATCAAATTACTGTAAATTATGATAAATATATCTAAAATACTTCCTGTAATATTATTGGAAGGCCAAACTACCAAATGATTATAGATTATTTAGGACACGTGTCAGCATAAAATTATTTTTTCTAAAAATTTAAGCAGAAATAAAAATGCATATGATGAACTTTTTTATATCTCTTATATACTCCTCAAGCAATTTTTTTTATGGCTTGTGTGAATTTTTTTTATATACTTTCTTTATCTTTTTATTTATCTTATGTCCATGTGGTTATGGATAGAAATAGCTATTTGGATAGAAATAATTAATGTAATCATGCATCAAGAAAAATCTGGTGCATTGTACATACATCAAAATACGATCTTGATAACTTTCCAAAATTTGGTTTCTGATGCATGCATGAAGATTTAGTGTATGATTTTAATTTGTATTATTAGAGTAACCTAAAACATACATGATGCACTAGGTTTAACCTAAATACCTAATGCATATAATTAAGGACGTTGCGTTTGTTGGAACGAACCAATAATGCTACATAGAATTTATTAGTAATTTACCTTCAAATGCTTGACTTTGATATATAGATCATAAATAACTAAAGTCTGCTCTCCCATTATTAATGCCAAAACCTACATTAAGTATGCTATATTGCTATTAAACTCAACATGTTACTAAATTCAGCATGCATGATTGTTGACTTAGACATTATAAAATATCTACTTAATTAGGGAAGGTTATTACACGGAGAGTCAATAATTGAAATGAAATGAGGTGTGCACTAGTAATATATATATATATATATATATATATATATATATATATATATATATATATATATTTTATAT
>JASCZI010151210.1:70516-82398 GCA_036250425.1 Stylosanthes scabra
ACTGTTGAAATAAATATATAATATTAAATGTTATAACAATGTAATTATAAATATATAAAATTATTATACATATTAAGTTGTATAAGATAACTTTGTATTCAATGCAGAAAAGCTTCCATATAATTAACTGAAAAATAATAATGTCAATGACAATGTAAGTCATCTTTAGGCGGTTTCAACTCTTTTTTCTTTCCTCTAAATAATTTTTGACGTAATGTGATGAGTTGAAATGTATGATTCACAACTAATAATTTAAAACTGGTAGTGTATCTAAATTATATTTTTTTTGGTGTCCTGTATCTAAATTATATGTTCAACTAATAAATGTGATATTTATAACAATAACACATTAATAATTAATCAATAACTCAAAAATAAACAATTGACGAAGACCAAAAAACCATTATTATTATTTATGTATTGTGCTCTCTTTCTTGGTCAAAGACACAAAAATATATACGACTTCTGATATCTCTATATCTTTTTGTTTTTATTTTTTCGTAGTGTTTAGTGTAATTGTTTATGTGAGTGAAATTGTTAATTTAAGATTTCTATATTTAAAATATTAGTAATTTTTGTCTATGAGAAGTATCTAGTCTTATTTAGATAAATGTTGCTTGTAATTTACAAGTTTTTCTTATTTTAAAAAATTAATACTTAATGCACCCTATATTCCATATTTTTACCGTTTTACTGACACTATAGTCATCTTTCTCTGTTATATATGGATTATTTCTCCCAAAATTTTATACTTATTAGGTAGAGGTAGATGAATAATTTTTGCATGTTTTTGGAACTAATTAATAAAAATTACATGAGAAATAAATTGAATTATAAATTTGGTTTAATGTTTGCTCGGACACTGATACGGACACGGGACATGACACGACACGCGACACACCAATCTCAATTTTTCGTATGACACGGGGACACGGCATATATATAAAATATAATATATTTTTAACAAAATTATGATAATATATATCTTGATATTTTATTTATATTAAAATTTAAATTATTATTTTAAATATTTTTAATGTCTTTTTTAATTATATAAAATATTTAAGATAACTTTTAGTTTTAAGAAATAGTAATATATACTACTTTTAAACTCATTTTTAAAATATAAGTTAAGAATAAAGTTAGACACGCGCGGACACGTGATGATATTTGAAGTGTCGGGTGTGTCTGAAGATGTATTTTTTTTGTTTTTTTAAGGACACGGATGAGACACAGAAGACACGCGTGTCGGACGAGTGTCGGTGAGTGTCGTGTCCAAAACATGTCCGATACGTGGACACCCCAATTCAACGAAGTGTCCGTGCTTCATAGCCAGCCACCAATAAGTGAAACTATAAATAATCAAGCAGTTTGTGTAACTATTGAATTAATGAAATTTTTTTATAAAATCTTTTATTTTTTAAAGGGTTTAATACTTTAATTTGAAGGGAATTACTTGAATTGAAAATTTCAATTATTATAAAAGAAATTGTATTTTCAATATATCTCATGTTGAAAATTTTGTTTTTCAAATAGTTAAAATGTCTCGACCCGATTGAAAAGTAGGTAGAAACCTCCATGAATCTCTTCGACATTGCGTAGAAACCTCTCATGTTTTAAAATTATTAGTCATAAAATGAGTTGTGTAGTAAACATTTTAGTATGTTATAGAATAAAAAAATGCGATTAATACATAAAAAAATTAGTCATTATATATTTTATATAAAATTTAATAATTCTATGTGAATAAGTAATTTTGACAATCAAGTCCAACAAAATCATTTATTTTTATGCTAAATAAAAGACTATTTTAATGTCAAATAAAACTTTATTTATGTGCAATTTTTTATACTATTTAACACTGAAATAATATTTAATTTAACATAGAAATAAATCACTTGGTTGAACTTAATTGACCAAAATCACTTGTTCAAATAGAATTATACTATAAAATTATAATTACGAATATTTTACTTATTATATTTTTAAAATGTATTTTATATTAAAATATTTATTTTATACATATAACCGATTTTTTTAATGGTGGTTTCTTCCATACCCATCCAATTAAAGGGTATTTGATACGCATCCGGCTGTACCAATAAAAATTTAATATATATAACAGTTAATTAAATTAAAAAGGTTTATTTTTAAAATTTTAAAAATAAAAAATATGTATTTAGTAGGATTATATAAATCTTAAACGTACGTATTTAGTAGAGTACACACTACACAAATCCCTAATTAACTTGGATTAAAACAAATCACAAAGCAACAATTAAAAATAAAAAATAACAAAAATAACAAAAGAAAATAAACGACAGTTCACATCATGTTCTACTTTCTGGGAAAAGGAAATCGGGGAAGAACATAAACCCTAATGTCTGATTCTTGTTAACCATGAAGCTGGTTCCAATTGTAAATTTACAATAATAAATTGAAAAGAAATTAAGCAAGTTACACTAGTGGTGGGTAGGTCATAGACAAGAGTGACCAAGATTGAGAGAAAATGGGGATTGGGTTGATGAGCTTCGAAGCAAATGCTGGTAATGCATGGGAATAAGGGGACTCAACGTGATGTTCAGTGGCCAGAGACGGGGGTTGTGGCAACGCTGGGACGATTGGAGGGGGTTGGGCCGGGGTTGACAAAGGAGGGAGAAAGTGTTAGCTAGGTTGAGCAAGAGAAGTTGTGGGGGTTGTCTAATTTGTACATTACTTGCGGATTTAGGGGGAATCCATTGGTATAATTTTTTGATTTCCTAAGTAAAATGACTCGTTTTTCAAATTTAGTTATTGGCAGATTCTTCTCAACGTAAATCTGCTGGTAAAACTTGTGCTTTTAATTAGTAATCATTGGATTTTGCAATGGATGGTCGAATCAGCCAATAACTTTGTTCGAAAATCTATTGATAGTTTTGCCAGAACGAAACACATTTTTTGCAGTGATAGTACTCTATTTGATTGTCAGCATTGTTTTTTGACCATTTACTCTTTGAATTGAATTCTTAAACTTTGGACAATATTAAATGTTTTTTGCTATTGTAAACGAGAAAAAATGTGGAAGATTAGGCGGAGGAGAAGCATAGGAAAGAGGAATAAAAGATGGTAAGAAAATGAAAAAAGTTTTGATTGGACAAAAATAGTAAGAAAAGCAGAAACACTTACATGCTTTTTAATTTAATAATTCTATGTAAACAACTAATTTAACCAACTAAGTCCAATCAACATTTTTTCTTCATGCACTTCTCTCTCTCACAGTGCGCTTTCTTCTTCTTTCTTCGTCTCCTGCTTCATTTCCTTCTTCCTTTCTTTCTCCCTCTTCCATATTTGTGTCTTCTTTTGCGTCATTGTCGTCCTTCTTGCGCGCCGTCGTCATCATCATCGTCAACATCTTCTTCTTCCTTCTTCCCTGCTACATTGTTCTTCTTCTTCTTTCTTACTTTCATTCTAAATTTTATTGTTTATTCCTCCTATAATGTACACGTTTTAATGTTCTGTTGAATCAATAATTAGTGTTGTTTATATAGGTGTTGTTGATTTGTATACTAGGAACACTACAACATTATCGACAGATGGCGGCGGTTTTTCATCCGTTCAACCGCCGCTAAATCATTTTTTGTTTTGAACTGCCACTATATATTGATAAGATCTTACGTTTATTTTGAAAAAAAGTTAATTTTCATTGAAGCGCGCTTCTCCACGTTGCACCAGCGGTGCTACACACTACGAGACTCCCTCTTTTAGTAATTAATTTTAAAAATTATCTGTGTGGAATTTGAACCCTTATTAAATAGAACACTTATTACAAAACTAAAGTAATACGACGACGATTAAGAACTGCCCTACTTGATGAAAATTAAAAACACAACATCCAGTAAACGATATTCACAAAAAAGATGACACAAGCAAATACAAGGGTCGAGATAGGTTTAATTTCAACCACACACATTATCAAATTACTTTTATAAGTGAAATTAAATTATTAAATTTTCCATCTAGAAGTTTTTTTTGGAACAATTATTGTCCTGTAAATAATTTTTAATGTTTGACTTTAATTAGCACTCGGACTTCAGAGCATACAATAGTTGTCAATGGGAAGTTGTTAATTAAATTCATCGAATGGCGAAAGCAATAAGTTAGAACTTTATAGAATATATATATATATATATATATATATATATGAAAAAAACTTCCAAAACTATTAATATATTGGAACTTGGATTGTATCATAGTTTTCAATGGAAATTCTTTAGAAAAAGATCTTTTATTTCCCTTGTGAAACTCTCGTTGTTGATATAGCAGCTATACAATTCATATGTTTCTAACAATTAAGAAAAAAAAGAAAGCAAACGAAACCTCAAACGCAATATGAAACTACAAAATGAGCTTGAAATAATAACGGGAAATATAAAAGTATCGTCAAATTTGCAATATTATGGAAATATATATAAAAGCCTAATAGTTTTGTTAATAGTTTTGATGTATTATTATTTGATATCTTGTATAATTTGATCATTTTCTAATTCTTGGCAATGCCAAAGAGAATTAGTAGTTGATCGAATTTTCTTTTTCTTTTAAATCGAGATTTTTGAACAATCTAAAAAAAATATTACTGAAATGTTGCGTTAGTATAGTTTGTGCTAATTTCATAAAATTCATTTATAGTCACATTTGTTATTTTTGCATTACACATGCTATATAATTGTGATAAGTGACCAATTGGTACGGTCCAAATGTAAGTGGCTTAAGTTTGTTTAATCTTAAGTTTAAAATTTAGTATAAACAATTATTTTTTTTTGGAAGACTCATTCGTTCACTACAGCTAAATATGTGACCTCAAACTGGATCCGAATTAGTAAAAACAAAACTCCAAATAGCAGGAAAAAGAAAATTTGTGATAAGTGGCACGACATATTATTACACTAATATCCACTTACCATATAAGCCAATTTGATTAACATATGTTTGATAATGATGACAAAGCGACTAATTCAATCTGAGTAACGATATTCAGGTTCAATTAGCTGCATCTACTTAACCCCACAATTAATTAAATTTCATCTACGTATATGAAACAGACCACTTGTGATTTAAGAGCACCAAACTTCTTTAGAGAGTAAGTAGTGACTAGTGATTATATGAAAGATCAATTTAAAGATAGAAATGTTTGTCATCAATAAAAACCAGCTATCTATCAGTAAAAAAAATAAAACACACATTTATAGTGTGCATTCTTTCTCCTAATTAACAACTAGCTTGTCAAGATGGACCGGATCAAATTCATCGAATCAATATGATTATTTATTTAAATAAGTGGATTTTTGAATTGTTTAAATTCGAGTTAAACGGACTGAATCCAATCGACCTCGAAAAAATGATAGACTAAAGCTTTATTTATTTTTTGATTTTTTTTTAAAATATCAATCTTTTTTTATATTTCCTTTGATTTGACTCAAAAAATTGATTTATTCATTTAAAAAAAAACATTCTTTAAGGTTTTTGGGCAAAATAATATTTTGTGTAATTTTTTTATTTAATAAAATTTTTAAAATAAATAAATAATTAATTAAACGGACCAACCATTTAACCTTTTGTTGGAATCACTATAAATGAGT
The DNA here is from genome assembly GCA_036250425.1 of Stylosanthes scabra. Taxonomy (NCBI): domain Eukaryota; kingdom Viridiplantae; phylum Streptophyta; class Magnoliopsida; order Fabales; family Fabaceae; genus Stylosanthes; species Stylosanthes scabra. Next base: position 76,132 of record JASCZI010151210.1, read on the forward strand.
TGGGCTTAACTGAGACTAAACATATATTTAGTCTGCGTATTAAATAGGCCAAGTCTGCCCCTTTCAAACCATGTTGGCAACCACACATGCATTTGAACAAATTTATTATTCCTTTTTTCACCACTTGTAAGTTAGAATAATCTTTCTTAACCATCAATCTAGCAACACATCTTCGTCTTCGTTTTTCTCTTTTCTTTTTTTTTCTTCCTTTTTTTCTCTTCGTTCTGTTTGGTGAAATTTACATCTCATATTGATGCCTTGGCATCTTAATTGATTTTTTCATCTTAAATGCCCATTTTTGGAGTTAGATGCCCAGCTTGAAGGAGTTCTTATTTTTAATTTCTTAACCCTTAAGTAATTTTTAAGCGTGTAATCCTTAAATTGTATTCTTCATTACCTTAATGAGTATAAATCCTACAATTATATATTTTCTAACATAATCTTAAAATAATTGTTAGCTTGAGATAATTCATAATTAATATGATGTAAATAATACATCCTCATGCAAATTATATATTAACTTATGAATAAATGAGATAGAAAAATCACTTAAAATGCTAAGGCATCACATGTCTATATCAATATACAATCTTATATAAGGTCTGTATTTATCCAATTTATCAATAACAATTCAAAATCTTAGGATTTCATCAATTAAATTGTTGTGATATTTATTAAATCCTACGAAGTTAACTAAGTAAACCAAGGCAATAATATAATAAAGGAAATACAAAGTGCTGTGTGGCGGTGACTAGAGGAGAGGACGAGGTTATCTCGGAGATAAAGGTTTGATCTTGAGAAGAAATAGAGAGCTCTTTCAATTTGGAAGCAAAGATGATCTCCTTTCATGATGAATGAACTTCTTTTCGATCACCAGAGAGAAACGGTAGGAGTGATACCTGAAAAGGCATTCCGACGTTTAAATAAAAATGTATTCACTTTGGGTTTAAGTGAGAAAGAAGAAGATTGCAGCATATCTCACTAGCTTAGTGCTAGGTCTCATTTACAAACGAGGTAATTTGATCAATGAAAATAGTTATCAAAATCGTGAGCCGTTGAAATTATAATGCCAAGATATCAGGTGAACAAAAAATAAAAAAACTAATAATTTAGGATTGCAATTTTAATAAAACAAAAGATGAGGATGCATGGGGTCGTGTCCTAATAGAAAACGAGTGACATTGCAATAGCTAGTATTGTAGTACATTTTTTCATATGAAACAAAATAATTTTGCCTTTTCAATTGTTTTCATTTTTCTTTTTCTCCTATTATTACATGTTCTTTTCAACTTGTATGATCAGTACTCCTCATGGATTATTTCATGGTTTTTTTCTTATGAATTTCATTGCAAGCATATATTATTAAGTTACTAAGTTTTGGAATGGATTCACGTTTATATAAAAATTTTGGGTTGTTTATATAAAAATTTTGGTTCTAACGTTTGGGTCGTTTTCTATTTTGGTCCCTAACTTTTAAAACATCCTATTTTGATCACAAAACGTTTCGATTTTAATCAATCAAGTCCCAATTCCATTGTTCATCCCAATCAGGAAGTGACACAAACATATTTTCGAGATATAAGTATTGTAAATAATTAAACAGAGACAAAAATTGGAATTGAGACGACTTGATTGATTACAATTAAAACATTTTGAAATTAAAATAGGACGTTTTAAACGTTAGAGAGCAAAATAGAAAATGATCCAACCGTTAGGAACCAAAACATACAGTATTTTACCCTAAAAATTATGTTGTCGAAGTTGAACAAGAAATATAAACTAAAGGTATTTTTTAAAGCGAGGGAAAACTCCCCCTCGTGTTATGTTTTTCAAAAATTAAAGAACAATTAAGCATTGTTTTTATATAGAAGCTTTTAACCAAATTAAAGAGAAATTCCACTTTTGATTTAGTGTAACCAATAATGTATGTATATATAGTAAATTAAAAAATAGATGCAAAATGTGTATACATGGGTGCAATATTTTAAAATCATATGTTCAAAATATAACAAGTTTGGATGCAAATGGTGAAGGTACAAATTACATAATTTATGGGTGCAAAATTTTTACTATTTACTTGCTGGCAGAAATAATAAATTATGCTGGTTACATAGTTGCTGGTTGAGCTTTTAGTTTTGTGTAATTAAAATAGTAGTAGTTAGTTTTGGTAAACAAGACAGCACACTTGTAAAGCTAGTTAGCAGTTCTCATTCTTTCTCCTTTATTAAAATGAGAACGCACGAAACTCTACATTGTTCTCCGAATTCACTCTCTTAATTTCTCTTTATTATTGCATTGCTTTCACAGTGCTCAAAACATAATTTTACACACGGTGCAGTGAACGTGGAGAACAAGAATTCAGATTAGATAATTGAGAAGAGCTTTGTGATCCGCGAGCAACTTTTTTTTCTCCATTTTCCTTTCTTATTTTTTCGTTTTTCTTTTTCCTCTTGTATGAGACTCACACCACAATGTATTATTCTCAATACGTGCATTTAGCTATCATCTCTAGTTTAATACTTCTCGCCACTCACATTAATTTAAGTGTGGAAATCCTTGTAATTATATAAATACACCTCCCACTGTAGGAATCACGAATTTGAAACACCGAAAACACATAATTCATAACAACTCCGTCCATGTATGTCTCCGATTTATTCTCTAGATTTTTATCCAAGCAACTTTTGAACTCAAAATGTCTAGCACTTTTTAACAAATATATATAGTGGACTAATAAAGAGCATATTATATGACGTACTTCATAGTGTAATATAATTTAGTGATTTGAACCATTAATTCATTATAAAATTATAATAAAATATGTACATGATTAAATTAACGGCTAAAGTAATAAGTAATTAATTAGCAATACATCATTATATATTAGGAACTTAAAAAGAGTATCAGACAGGGTTAATCCGATTTTAATTATAATTTGAGTAGCCCTTCCTTTTCTTTTCTTTCCAAAACAAATAAATTTTGATATTTATATTATTTTATTTTGCTTTTGGATGTTTTAGTTTTTCTTTGATGAGAAAGGTTACCGAGACACAATGTATGGAGCCAACAGTGGCCAATAACCTCTGTTCCTCTCATTCCCTTCTCCTTCCCCTAACCTCCATCGTCTCACCACTTTTGGAACCAAAACACATATCTCTTAATAGAATGTGAAGGATTTGCCTTACAGTAGTGATGACGAAGATAGCACGGAAGGGGCTGCCTTGGCGAGTATAGAGAAAAAGGTCGCGGAAGGATTTTCTAGAAGCTTCTAGAAGGAGCAGAGTGTTTTGGGCAAGGGAGATCTTGATCCGTTTAAGGAGGAAGTTACTAGTGGAAGGCTCCGGGAAGAAAATATCGTATGCGAGGCGGTTGAGAACTTGGTATAAGGTCATGCTGCTCTCGCTTCCCATTCTCCCTCGTTTATTATTATCATATTCTTCTTCTCCGATGACCTCCACCTAAATGCCATTAGAGTTGGAGTTGCGAGATTGATGTTGGTGAGATTCCTAGTGTGAAATTCGAACCATTTTAGTGACGCTTGTTTTCGTCGTGAATCGTCCGATCGTAAATTCGGTGAAATGTGAGTTACGACGGAGTTGTAGAATTATAGCACGACGCTATAATACGTATTGGACCTTAGTCGCCCCGCTAAACTTGAAGCGAAAAGCCAAGAATTTGAGACATTTTATGACACCTTCTAGCTTTTCTCTTTCTTACTTTTTGCTTTTTCTTACACCTTTTCATAAAGGCTTCTCTTTCATTGGTTGCATGGCTTAGATACATGCAAAAGCTTCCCTTTTATTCCTTCTATACCACCTTTACAAATATAATAATATTTCTTTATCTCCTTTATTTTATTTTATCATTTTTCTTTTACCATTTACACCACCAAAATTAATTACCACACTCTTCATAACAAAAACAAAACAGAAATTAGCTTCCTTGCTCCCCACTCCCATCCGAAACACTCTCTCTCATTTCTCACTCCCTTATTCAATTATACTTAACCTCATTACCCTCACTCAACTTCATTTACCATTCACTTAACCTTCATACAAAAATTCTACAAAAAACAACACCAAAAATCTTCTAACCTCTCTCTTGATATTTTCGAACATCTCTCTCTCTCCTCTTACTAATCCATTTCAGATTTTTAACTCTCCATAACACCAAAAACACATTCTCTCTCTTGTCTTTAAAGATCAAACACCACTTTTCTTATGAGTTTTCATATGAACAATATGAACACCATGAAGAACACCAAGAACACTCAACCCTAAACTCATACACCACCACCACCAAACATACATCATTCTTCTCCTCTTATTCTCCTCTTCATCACTATCATATTAGAAATAGCAAGAATAAGCTCCTACACTCTCTTCTTCCTTGGCCGAAACCATCATCATCTTTCTTCAAGGATTTTTATTCAACATCAAGCTCACTATTTCTCTTCATCTCTTGGCCGTGTCATCATCACTCCTCTCTACCTTCATTCTCTTCATTTTTAGTGAAGGTAAGTGCAAGACCTAGCTTGCTCACTAACCTAAAGAGCCCTTACTCACATAAAGTTTCTATCTTGTCATATATTTTGTTTAGGAACTAAACTTGAGGAGCCAAACCCTAGCCGAATCTACAAGGGTGTTGTTGTCCATTTCTTTGGCTATTTCAAGTGATCTTCAAGAGGTAAGGGGGTTAGGGTCCATAGTAAGTATTTTTGGGTCACTATTTTATGAAAAATGGTTCACATGCTAAAGAGGCTTCGTAAAGATTTAATCTTGGAGATATATGTCTAAAGCTAAAGCTTGAAAAGTGTGTGCTATGCTTGCTTGAGTGCCTTGTGATATTGTGATGCTTGCTTATTCATTGGATGAAATATTGTGTAAATATTTTTGTGGAAAATGGCTTGAGAAGCCCCATGGCCGAATCGGCCTTGACGAAAATAAGTGATGAAATTTGATGATAAAAAATATGATATATATATATTTATGATGAGAGCCGAGGGTTTATAAAATTTGGGCAAAGACTTAATAAAGATGTGATTTACTAAGATTACTTTGAAATCGGTTTTTAAAGATTTGATATATTAAAGTATAAATAAATGTATTTTCAAGAGAAGGGCAAAAACGTAATTATACATGCTTTATAAATTTCCAGAATTGAAATATTCAAGTAAAAGTGTTTTGATGTGGTTTTGACCTTAAAGTTGAAAAGAAATAAGTGCTAAAGTGATTTTAAAGTGATTTATTAGTTTTGGGATAAAAATGGTAAAATTGTCCTTTAACGAAGTTTGTTTTCAAAACTATTTTTGTAGTGATATTGTGGGTATGTTATGAGCTTAAAACTGTCCTTGTGATTTATAGAGTGATTGGTAAAATTATTTAAATAAAACAATATAAAAGTTGATATTTTCGAAAATGGCCTAAAGCTTGCAAGGGTCGAATCATCATTTTGAAAGTATCATTTTTCAAAACTATTTTTACTGTAGATAGAGGGATATGTCAGTGACAAAATGCAACTGGTATGACTCCAAAATGTTTTGAAATGAATAAGTTATGAAAATTTTTGTAAACTAGTGCATTTTGGGCTTTAAAGAAAAGTGGCAAGGGCAAAATTGTCTTTTAAACTTAATATCTTCCAAAACTGACTTTACCGTGGGTAACCACAAGTGTTAAAAGTAAAATGGCTTTGGTTTGGGTTAAAAATATTTTAAGATGAATTATTTATGTGCGTTTTCGTAAACTAGTGTTATTGCGATTTATTCGAAAAATAACACTAAGGTCAAAATGAGATTTAATTAAATATCTTAGTTCTGGAAATTTTTAAAAGAAATTGTGTTTTGTAAATATAAATAATGATATTAAAAAATATATTATATTAATTAAAAGTATTCTCAAAGTATAATCGCTTTTGCAGTAAACTAATTATAATTGATAATTTACAATACTATAGGAAAAGTTTCAAGTATACCGGTGCATCGGTATACATATAATCTGTAACCGTTGATCTTAATTAAAAAAAATAAAAAAAAATATATAAATCAAAATCAACGGTTACAGATTATAGGTATACCGGTATACTTGAAAACTTTTCCAAAACTATAAACAACAAATATATTTTGGAGAAAATATATTTAAAGTATCTATCACATTATATGATATATTTTTTGGAAACTAATAATTATTATGTATATCTATATTATAAGATAAATAAAAGATTTATTTTAAGTATATTAAGTAATATATATATATATATATATATATATAT
>JASCZI010151211.1:0-10188 GCA_036250425.1 Stylosanthes scabra
ATATATATATATATATATATATATATCCCAAAAAAATTATTTTATTTTACTTTTGCTCTTTGTAAAATAGAGATTCAAAATGTCTAAGGTATTGGTTATTTTATTTTACTTTTGCTCTTTGTAAAATAGAGATTCAAAATGTCTAAGGTATTGGTTGACTGGTTTTCCGGTGAAACAAGACAAATACAGTTCGATTTTAAAATCATGAGTAGAACATTATTATATATACATTTCCCTAATCTCATGATTAGTTTACCTTTCAACGGGTAGAGAGGATCCATTATAAAGCAAGTTAGATACACGATCTATTTAAGAATTTTTTTTTGGTGTCTAAAGAAGGAAAGCAAAACAAAACCTAAGAAGGTTCAAGCAAATCTTTAACTAAACAAGGAAGAATAGAATTCCTAACTTGAGGCCATTTTGCATGAGAGAGATGCTGGACAGTTGCTTCTCTTGCCATAAAATCAGCAACCTGATTGACAGTTTTTTAAATAAGTTGGATATTAATGGTCCAATTTTTAGATAGAAGTTCATGAATTTTGGAGATCAAATCCATACTATTTGCACCAACAGCTCTGCAAGGTCATTGTGCAAATCAGAAGACATCAATATTATCCGTCTCACAAATTACTTCTCTATGGCCATTGTCCCATGTAAGAAGAAGGCCCCGCCAAACAGCAAAAAGCTCACATCGAAGGATAGATGTTTCCAGGATAGTGCCATCAGATTCTATCACCCAATTGCCAGAAGAATCTCGAATTACACAAGCAAAACCAGCTGAATTCAAATTTGGAATGAAGCTAGCATCACAATTCATCTTCACTTGAAATCCAGAGGGTGGGATCCAATAGGAGAGGAGGGATTGATGACTAATGCAAGGTTGAAAATAAGCAGCATTCTGTAAATCCTTATTTAAGGATAGACAAAGACCCTTAACTTTAGAGATAGATAGACCACGGCTCAAGCTGGTCGAAAACATCATTACTTCTATCCCGCCAAATCCACCACACAGACGAACAAAACAAGGCTTCCCTATACTTACAATTATGTAAAATCCAATCTTGAATAGGTTCCTGAGTATTAAATTGAAAGCCCAAGGTATCCCAAACTGCTTTAGCTTTCAGGCAGTCCAAATTGAATGTAAAACATTTTCCATATCCATATTGCATCTTTCACAAATATCAGAAGAAGCCATATTTCTTCTAATACGAAAAACATTAGTAGGGACAGCATCATTTAAGTAAAGCCAAACAAAGAATTTAATTTTTTCAGGTACCTGTAATCTCCATAGCCATAGCTAGTTGCAATCCTCATGCCAATTCACAGATTTCTTTGCCAACCAGAGATACCCATCCTTGCAAGTGTATGACTTCGAAAAGGAGTGCTGCCAGAACCAGCCCGTCATATCTTCAAAAGCAATAGTGGAATCAAGATCAGAGATACGATGCTTGATATCATCAGCCAAGGGAGTATAAAGATCTCCAAAACACCAAGAACGATTTTTCCAAATATTACTGATGGTAAATTCCGAATCTGTGATATGAATGTAAGGGACAAGGGCCCCTAGAGCACCATCCGACATCTAAGTGCTGAACCAAAGGAATTGCTCTAGATTTCCAATATTCCAAAAAAATCCATCTCGTAGCTCCTCATAGGCTGTGCAAATACTCTTCCAAACATAAGAGATTCTATCTGTAGAATTAGTAACTGGACAAGAAGAGCCTTTAAGATACTTTGCCAGCATTATCCTCACCCAAAGCTTGTCGTGATTATGAAACAAATTCCAAACCAGCTTACCCAAAAGCGCAATATTGGTGCACCGGATACTTTTAACGCCCAAACCCCCAAACTTCCTTGGAGTAATCACTTTTTTCCAATTTATCAGATTAAATGCACGCCCTTCAAAATTACCTTTCCAAAGAAAAGTCCTAATAATAGAATCAATCTTGGAACACACAAGCTTAGGAAAGAGAGACACCTGCATATGATAGGTAGGGATAGAAGAAGCCATTAATTTGATAAGACACAACCTACCAGCTTTGTTCAACATTTTGCCTTTCTAATCTGCCAATCTGAAACAAACCTTGTCAACAATTCTTTGAAATTCTGCTCTACTTGATCTAGGATGTCCAAGGTTAATCCCTAAATATTTACCCAGGTCCTAAGTGAAACGAATATTGGAGATACCAGTGAACATATCTTTTCTAGCTCTGAAAAATTTTTCGCTATATCACTTTAGCGGTATACTCGATATACCTGTAATTGTAACCATTTAATATAAATATAAATTAAAATCAATGGTTACAGATTACATTACAGATATATCGAGTATACCGCTAAATCGAAAAACTTTTCCATGATTTATTTCATGAGGAGAAGTTGAAAAAAGTCCACGAGGAGCCATGGGATTGGGCCTGTCCTCGGGATTAAAAAATGAAAGGAAACAATATAGAATCACATGGAGATGAGAGAAAAGGGGGGAAGGTGAGATCTATGAATGAGTGTCATCGCTCTTTTCCAAAGCAGTAGGAGAGTAGGAGGCAGGAGGAAGAGAGAGGTGAGGCATGATTAATGTTCTTTGTGCTGCTGCATGCTTGTTTTCTTCTTGTCTATGTGCCCTGCCCCCATTCACTCTCTGCCACTACTACTACCTCTACACGCAAACAAATCTTGATAAAGTAAAGACCTCAACACGCTGGCAAAAATTTCACCCTCCTGGATCCCAGCTTTAATTATACGGAAGGTTAATGGTATTCCGCGAAATTTCACTAGTGCGGAGATGCCTCCCATAAATAAGAGAAATTATTAATTACATCAAATGCAAGATATACTTCTTATTCTCTTCAATTAAATTGTATTAATTAAATAAATTAATATTTAATTAATTTAAATTTTAAAATTAATAATAATAAAAATCACAAATTTAATTATAATATTAATTATATTAATGTGTTTTTTTTTCTAATATTTTTTTTTTTAATTTTTCATTTCTTTTTTACACTCCTAAAATTTTATTGTTTCTTATAAGAATAAAAAATAAAAAAGACACATAAATTTTATGTTTTTTAATCAATAATTTTTTCTATTTCTCTTTAAAATTGTTTTTTTTTAATTGTGCTTTCGTTGTTTAATGTTTTTTTTACAAACAAAGAGTATGAGAAAAAATTGAAATAGAAAAAATACACAAAATAATGTCATATTTTTCATCCATAAATTTATGTATTATTTTTAACAAAAATTATATTTTTTATTAGAAATAAATATGTACAATACTACTACTATAATTTCACAAAATTTTATTTTATTGAATATAAAACATACGTATGATTAATCCATAGTGAAAAATTAAATGAAAAAAATTATATGCACAAATTATTTTAGTATTTAAGTACATCCAAATATTTTTATTTTTGTATTGGGTCCAATTTTTCTGTGTTATTCGTAACTAATTTTTTAAAATCGTATTTAATTTATGCCATATATAAATATTTTTTGTGTGGTGTTTTAATAATTTTGTGTTATATTTATATTTTTTAATTTGGATGAAATTTAATAAGTAAAAGATTTGAACATATAGTGTTAATGAAAAGAGATAATCATCTAATGAAATTCATACATTTAAATAATTTTTTAAGTAGTAGATTCAAAATTAATTTTTTGTTAACACCGCAATATATAATTAAATACAAATGTACATTTCTTTTATATTTAACATGTATAAAAATTAAATTTAAAATGAAAACGCATTATCTTTTTAAATAAAAAAATGAAGATAACTTGTGTTTTTGTACTTTTTTGCGATTGTTGATAAAAATACATAAAAATGTATAAATAGAATTTAAAATTTTATATTTTAATAATTTAGTTCTTTTTTTTAATAATTATTTTGAAAATAAATAAGTAATTTAAAAATAATTAAAAACAAGAACTAAATTATTGAAATATAAAATATAACACTTTATTAAATTTCCAAAAAAACATAAAGAAAAATTTGATGAATTATGTTGCTAAGAACTTAAAATTAAATTAATTTATTTTTATGAACAAGATTACATAATTAGAAGTTGAATAAAAAATTAGAGAAATAAAAGTAGAAAAGAGAGAATAAGGATTGGAGAGAAAAGATACTATAATTAATACATGTAATTAATATTCTATTTTTATTATCATTAATTTTAAACTTTAAATTAATTAAATGCAGTCTACTTGGTATTCCCATGACTCCATGAGATTCACTAAATCCCCGCGAATAATAATATTACATATTTATCTTTATACATATATATACAAGTTAAATTTTTTTATATTAGAAATATAGTTTTATTTTATTCTTTTTTAATATATATGTTTGAAACTTTATATATATGGGAGTTGTTAAATTTATATTTGAACCGTATTATAATATGTTAAACTTTATTTTTTACTAAATTTTAATATATTTGTGTTATTTTTTAAAAAAATTAAAGATTATTAATATCTATGGATGTCCGTGGATATCCTCAAATCTGCGAATATTTATAAACGGAGACCCGTGATGGGATGAGGAAAAAACATGAAGAATTTTATAAACGGGGACAGAGGGCAGGAGAAGAATACCCACTCCACGGATACCCACAAACATTCCTAAACACAACATATATTCGAAACCAAATATTAAGTTCAGAAGACATAGAGATTAAATTAAATTTATGTATTGTATTTATTTAAAATATATTAAAAATAGAAATTAAAAAATAGAGGCCGGATTAAGTCAGTAAAAAACAGAAATATTAATATTAAAATTTTAAAAGTTAAGTGATATTTAAGAAAAAAATGTTATTAATTAAAATTTTCATTCCAATTCTAAAAAATTTTATTAGTTCTTAATGTCCTCACTTTTTTTTTTAAAGTACCGACTGAAATTTTAAAAATAGAAATCAAAATTTTAGTTTCAAGAATTTCAATCCGCAAATCTGTGTTAATTCCTCTAGACAAACGCTACTTAATTGCGCGGCATGACTTTAACATTAGAAATGTTCCCTAAAGTCTTTTCTTTAGCCTTCTTAATATTATTGTAATAATTCTATTTGAACAAGTGATTTTGGTCAATTAAGTGTAATTAAGTCATTTATTTATATACTAAATGGAAGATTATTTCGATGTCAAATAAAACTTTATTTATGTGTACTTTTTATACTATTTGACGCCGAAATAATAGTTTATTTAACATAAAAATAAATTACTTTGTTAAATTTGATTAGCTAAAATCATTTATTCAAATAGTATTATCCATATTATTGTGCAAATAAGTTGCATTTCTCCTATTAGAGGATTTAATATTTATTTAACAAATGTAGCTTATTTAAAATAATTATTATTCACTGAATAGTATAAGTATTACTATTGACGAATTTAGTACGATAAAAGACTCCAAAAAAGTATGTCATATATCCAAATGTTTAAAAATGCCACAATATAATCTTAAGTATTATAGTTGAAACCCTCTGTATCTACTCAGGTACACATCATTTCAAGATTCGGACAAATTTTCTATTGCCAATGCATAATGTTGATGCTAACTAATTAACATGTTAGGAAAGCCGTAAGTATTTCCATTACAAACCATTGTATATTATTTGAATTTGGTTTTTATAAATATTCTGTCTTAAGTATTGAAATTACATATTCAATTTTTTTTTGCAATTGTGCCTCTTCTCTCAATAGTATCAATATTTTGTTAGAAATATAAATAGACATTTAAAAAAAAGGACATCTACTATTTGAAACAATACATGTCTTTTTTTTAAAACCTATATTAAGAAAATTTTAGTATGGTATGCGGACTCTCTTGCAAAAGAATTTTTGAAAAGACGATCATATATATCATATCAAACTTCATCATTTTTTTATAGAATTAGTAGAATTGTAGGTGTTCAGACAGGAAAGGCACATAAATAAATTTTAAAAAACAAGAGGAGATAGAGCTTTAAAAATGTCTTTTTATGAGAATATATAAATCTTTCACATTGACAATAAGGGCCGCATAATAACTCAAGTAAATAAGAATTAAAACCAAGTTATTTCATAACCAACTTGGATAGATTTTGCGATGGATTAGTTTACTGGTTCATTTGTATTTAACACGAACGAAAAGTGCATAATGGAATTAAAAAGAACATAAGGAAGATGTAATGTCAAATTAACTTTCCGCGGAACAAGTTCCTAAAATTTTTGTAAATGTTTGGGGAATTAAATTGCAGACTGATGATGAAGAAGTTCAAAAAAGGAGTCAACTGGGGGCTTAGAGAATGAATTTGTGATAGACTAGTGTAATGAAGATAGAAATCTACACTTATTTATGGCTTGTATTTTTCACTGTGTAGTTGATTGTGCTGCTCCTTAGTGTTCTAACGGCAATGTTGAAGGGATGCTAATGAGTAGATAGATTGAGTGCGGGTTTTCTTTGCAATAGGTAATAGTACATTGGCACTTCGTCGCTCTAGTGTTGTGCTATGGAGTTTGGCAAGAAAGGAAGGAGTCTTGATGCCTTATTTAGTTTGGGAGTCTTATGATTGTAATGATAGTCTTTGTATTATTTTATATGCCTGAAATTATCTCTTGAAAACTTGTAAAATTATAAAAAAAAAAAGTAAATATTGGGGTTTAAATCACTACTTGTGCATGCAACAATTAATTTACTATTGATAAATTTTTAAATGAAATTTAGATTCGCAGAAAATTAATTCTCCAACTACCAAATAGTAAGATACTGTGAAAATAAATACTCAGAATATGATATGAACCACTAGCAGTTAATCACATCCTTAAAGCTTCTTCAACAAAAACTGCTGGATACAATACCTACAAAGTTTTATTCTATTTGATCATTTTATTTAGGGTCCTTTTAAATCTTCTATCATCTTTTGTCATTTATTTTTCTTTATTTATATTCTTAATTATATATTTTTTCTTTATATGTCTAAATTATGTGAGTAAAAAAATTACTATTTTTTTAAACTATTACATAATAAATAAGTCTAAAATTTTAATAAAAAGATGAAAGACTAAGTTATTTTTTTTAAATACTTCAACTTTAATTTCCCAAAAATACTTAATAACTTCCAAAGTACTAACTAAATGTCCAATTCAAATTATTTTGTAATTATTTTGGAGCTGAAATTTAATTTGGTCCTCGAAATTTCAATCATAACTTAAAATATCCATAAAATTTATAGTTATTCAATTTGACCATAAAATTTGAAATTATAACTCACCTTGTCTCCCAATCCGATTTATATTAACATGCGCTAACATAAATCGTTAAGAGGCACAATAGTCACTCTAAAATGATCCCAATCCGATTTATATTAACATGCGCTAACATAAATCGTTAAGAGGCACAATAGTCACTCTAAAATGACGTCGCATGATATAGAGGCTAACTTAAGTCTCCATTCAATCATATTGATAATAAAATTCTAAATAAAAAACAATATACAATTATTTCGGACATCATTTTTCTATACCCAAGTCATAGCCAACTGTATCACTTGACAGTTCACTACCGTTCATGAAAATGGAATTGATGACCGATATGAGTTATAATTCCAAATTTCGAAATCCAAATTAATTAACTATAAATTTCAGAAGTTACTTAAATTACGATTTAAATTTTGGGTCCAAATTGAGTTCACTAAAATAAAATCCTAAAATTTGGAGACTCAAAGAATTTGTAAGAGGGTTCATTTAAAAAAAAAAAAAAAAAACCGGTTTTTGGAAGGGATAAGTTGGGAAAAAGAAACAACCAATTGAGCTTTTCTAGTTAAGTTACTTAATGACTTACAAGATTGTAGTAACCGATTGTAGTAACCGCAGTAATCAGTCATTAGCCCCCAAACAGCTGAGAACTGAATACACTTTTTTCTTTTTTCTCTTTAATTCATTTTCTTCCAAAAAAGCAACAAACCCCAAAACCCCGAACCTTTCCCCAAATCTCAGTTTCCTCTAATTCCCGTCAGATCTGAACTCAAAAACCCTAATCATCCTTCGATCTTACGATTCGATTCCTCTGCGGCGGGAATCATTTATTCTTCGTCGGCGGCGTAATGTCGAGCTTCCACGTCGGCGGCAAGGTGGTTGACCGCGTCGATTTGCTGCGGAAGAAGCAACTGCCATGGCGCCTCGACGTTTGGCCTTTCGCTGTTCTCTACGGCGCATGGCTCGCCTCGATCCTCCCGAGCCTTGACTTCGTCGACGCCGCCATCGTTTTCGGCGGACTCGTTGCTCTCCATATCCTCGTTTGGCTTTTCACCGGTTGGTCCGTTGATTTCAAGTGTTTCGCGCATTACAGCAAGGTACGGAACACGCGTGTTCTAGACGCTGTTGCTTTGCGTCGATGATTAGCGGAGTTTCTTATGTCTTTCTTTTTGTGTGTTTTTGCGTCCAGGTTAAGGATATTCACCAGGCTGATTCTTGCAAGATAACGCCAGCGAAGTTTTCAGGTTCGAAAGAGGTCGTGCCGCTCAGGTTTCGGAAAATTGTAAGCTTGAGGATTATGATCAATTTATCTTTTTATTGAAATGGATGTTTATTATCTGAAGTAGTGTTTGCTGAACTTGCCTTTTAAGTGTTTGACTGCGTTTTGAGTGATTGGGGATGAATTGAAGTGCAGTTGTTGTTAGACCTGATTTTTCGGTTTTGTTGTGTGATGAGAAGTGAGGGATATACATTGGGATGTGCATTTCTTGGTGTTGTTGACTTGAGTGAGGACGGTGTTACAGGATGGAACACTTTAAGGTAAATTTGGACTTTGACTGAGTGAGAGTTGCACACTGGTAGTGTCCTTATATTGGACTATGGGTTGGATGGGAGTGACTGTTTCTCTTCTTCTGGATGTGTATTGCTTTATTTGGGGATTTCTGTTTATTGATAAATAATAATGAACTAGAGAATTTGGATGGCAGTAGGTCCTAGCTTCTTGCTTATCACAGCTTAAATAAAAGGGTTAATTTGGAGGTGAGTGTGGAGTTTGTATGTGGAATTTACCTGGTAAGCTACTTGTTTTTTGAGTGAACAGCCTTGGAAAATAGTTGGGTGCAAACTTGTATGTCATTGTGGGTCCCTGGGAGAAAGAGGGGGTAGGGTGATTTATTTTATGTATTTTGGCATGTGTCTGGAGTGTACGTATGGTCACTGCTTAGAAATCTAGAGCTAATACTAAGTTGTAAACATCCAGGGATTTATTGCAACTCCTCGTATGGATATACTAGAAGATTTGCAAGCTCTATTAACTTGTTGTGTTTTTTTCTGATGTTTGGTATTATGTGCTTTTTAAGCAATTAGAGGGTGTGCCTTGATCCTGGCATAAGGTGTTATGTTGCTAAATAATGGTCATGGGTTTAAATCCTACAAATAGCCTCTCCCACTTATGAGGGTACGGTTGGGTATTTCCACATTTGATCCCACCCCCAACAAAACACACACACACTCCCCCCAAAAAAGAAAAAATCAAAGTGTTTTTAAGCAATTGATCGGAGTCACGATACATTTTCAGGTTTGGGAAAGAATTGACATCCTAATGTGCAATTGTTGCTTAGTTTAAGTTTTGACATGCATGTGATTTGCATATTGGTATTTAATGATCTTCATTATGCACTATTGTGAATTCTTACTTTGATAGTTCTCCATATATCTAAAGTAGAATGCATCTTGAATATGCATGAGGGTGGTTTCTCCCCCCTCCTCCTCTTTTGTGTTTCTTAAGCAATTAGCAGGTTAGCTTTTTGAGGTTAGAAAAGAATAAGTAGACGTGCCTATATATGTACTACAATCTTTGCTTAGTTTATCTTTTAAATGCATGTTAAACCTCATATTTGTATTTGCTAATTTTAATTGTGCACACTTGTGATTCCTTTGATATTCCTCAACATATCTAAAGCAGACTGCAATGTGAATTTGCATTGTTGTTAATTTGTAATGCATCCGTTTGCTTGATATACTATAAATCAGCTTGTTGCATGCTGGCTCTGCTTTGGTTTTGGGTAGTGCATGCACTGAAACCATCTACTGCTGTGTATATTGTTGCCTCCTGGACTTTCAGAGTCTGTTTTCATTTTGTTTTCCCCGTTTCATCTTTTAGATGCTCTTGGTTTGGTTGCCTACAAGGTTAAGTGTTTGCGTCAATGCATCTGTAGCCTGCAGGTTCTTCAT
>JASCZI010151211.1:52431-76410 GCA_036250425.1 Stylosanthes scabra
TTAATGTTTGTTTAATGAAACCATTTTTTCTTATGGCTTAGTTGAGCATTTGGACATGATCTTATGATGTTGTATGAAACAGGCTGATATTGATAACAGTGGAACAATTGACTATGGTGAATTCATTGCTGCTACTGTTCACTTGAATAAGCTTGAGAGAGAGGAAAACCTGTTGTCAGCATTCTCTTATTTTGACAAAGATGGAAGTGGCTACATAACCATTGATGAGATTCAACAAGCTTGTAAGGAGTTTGGTTTGGTTGATGTCCACCTTGATGAAATGGTCAAGGAAATTGATCAAGACAATGTAAGAATGGTTTTGTCCTGCAATTACAAATCGATTTTAATTACTGTAACGGAGGATTCTTACATAGTCATCTAATCAAATACTTGCGTTATGATGCAGGATGGACAGATAGATTATGGCGAATTTGCTGCCATGATGAGAAAGGGAAATGCAGGCGGAGCAATCGGACGACGAACTATGAGAAGCACACTCAATTTCAGAGATGCTCTGGGAATCCCAAGAGATGGGTCTGATCAAGCTGCTGATGATCAACTTCAGTAATTGTTAGCTGAAAATTTTCTGAACAGCGAAAAACTTTGGTGACATGACCAATTTTTGTATTTATGATAATAAACCCATGATTTTAAAAGTGTTGCTCTTTAGATATACACAAGGCTAAACATATGCAAATTCTAGAAAAACTAAAAGGATGAGAGTTATAATTACAAATAAAACAATGAGAAATTGGAAGACTAAAATCAAATCAACTATCATATTTTCCACATGACATAGTATCAGCAACCCTTTGAACCTAAGCTGGTAATGAGACCTAGATAAGTATTTCAGTATTTTTATAATTTTCTTGGTTGATTTTCCGGTTGAAGTGGTGAGAAATAGATTGAATTTAGAACTTGGGTCCTCTATATGTTCAAGAATATCTGCATAAAGTAATCACCATCCTCATTGTGTTCCTCTATGGACCAATGAATCTGTAGGGTATTTCTTTGTAACTAATAAAAAATTAGGACTGTAATGTTTGATCTTGTAGTTGCATCAGTAAAAAATTAGAAGGCTGAAATGTAAATGTAAATGCAAATCAGCAAATGCACAAGCAGCTACAGCAAATGAACCTTAATTAAAACTAAATAGAGTCAGCTACATAGATTAAAAAAAAATATACACTTTAGCTTATATAAAATCCGAGATTCCAATAAATCCTTTTAGCATAAGTTTTTGCTCCGAAATTCATACATACCCAAGAATAATTCTGTCATATAAATCAATATGTATAAAAGATAACATATTTTCCACAAAGAGGATCTGGTTATGGCATCTTCATTTGACAATGAGGAGCTGTGTCTGCACATCAATATCAATATGAACTTATAAATCATTGAGGGTAAACATCTCACATGTAGCAACCATAGCATTTGCAACAAACTAAATCAGGATCGACGACTGCGTATATTTGCCATTTACGAAAATGAGCCAACATGGAACTGCTTATTTCATTAGCATAGTTGCTGCCTGCCTTCACATCTTGCTGACAGCCGGAAGATATTTGGTATGACGCCCCTGTGCAAAAATTTTGCCAGTCTTTTTCTTCCTGAACTCAACGCTAACAACAGCTACTGCCTTTCCTACACGTAGGGTCTTGGCCTCGATCTCAATCTCCTCCTAACATAACAGAAGGCCACAAACAAAAAAGAAATCAACATCATCCAATATCATAAACCAATAATAGGATTCATGCATTCCACTTATCGAAAAATAAAGTCTCATCCATACTGAACAAAAAATCAATTCATGTCAAAATTATAAAGGAGCATAGTTCACAAAATCACAATTGCAATAGACTAAAGAAGGTGTCTACAAATAAAATCCTACAACATATATGAACATCTTAGCAACAACTTCAGTACCAAAAAATAAAAAAGGTATCTAATCATACTGAACAGAGCTTGTAGCAGTGACCAAATTCATGGTAGCCAGTCGGACCAAGAGCAAAAGATATCTAATCATACTTCAACCCACTTTGATGAATAACAATAAATTCAAACCCTTTTCTTTTAAAAATTGATATAGTACTCTAGTTTGAGCTAGGCCAATATCATAGGACTCGATATGGCAAGAGCCTCTCGAGTTTGCATGAATTTTTTTGCATACGCATTCTTTCTCTTTTATATATTCACTAATGCTTAAATTCTTTTTTTGGAATTCTACAAGAACCGAACTCTAGACCTTTCAGTCATAGATGCTCTGGTACCATGTCATGATAAAACTCCTCCCAAAAACTTCCGATAGGAGGAGACAAATAAATGATTATACCTAACAAACCAACAATACGGTTGGTCGATTCATGAAAGAAAGGATCACTATTCATCAAGACAAAGGTATCATTTCAACAGCTTCTCAATACATCTAAGTGAACAAAGCAAACGATTACCAAAACATGTCACAGTCTCAAAACAATTAAAACAAAGAGCAAATGAGCAACCTGAGAAGAATTCTATTAACTTTCCTTCCACATGTTTTCAGCAATTGACAATTTCAGTATTGAATTGCACAAGATAGATACTCACATCAGCATATGCAGCATCCAAGTATGTAACATTAATCTCCACAGAAACCCCTGTTCTACCAGACAGATGACCTAGGGTGGGAATCGCAGCTGAACCCACCACATCCACCATGGTGGCGGTGGCGCCGCCGTGCAACGAGTTGCCAGAATTCTAAGAAATGACAGAGCGATTAGCGAAATAGAGATTAATCAATAGAATAGAGTAGAATCGAATCGAAATTGTTGAGGATTGAGAACGAACGAGCAAACGAGGAGGGATTTTCATGGAGCAGAGGACTCGGCCAGGTTCAACGAGATCGACGCGAAGAGCATTGAGGACTAAGGGTTCCAAGAATCTCGGGGGGAGTTCATCCACGAGTGATGACGTGTCACCTTGTCGTTTCTCCAAGTACTTCTTCACCGATTCCAAGTTCATTTTCCCTTTCTTTGTTCTCTGCGATGCGATTTGTGGAATATACTGATTTGGTTGTTCCTCTTGCTTGCTGCCTAACCGCTTCTTTTGATTTTCTGTTTGTCTCTTAACTCTGAACACTTTACAGTCAACCAAGTCATGCCATCTTGTTGTTAGAGCACGGTGTCGTTTTGAATGGCCCAGGGACTTGTTAGTCCCAATTTGCTAGGACAAAATTCATATGGACTCAAAACTGCCTCAGCAAGGTAAGTTAGTAGGATGGCCATTTGATTTTTTAAATATTTAATAATATTTAAATGATTGTTTTAATAATTTTAATTTAGAAAAATTTAAATTTTATTTTTATTTAATTTTTTTTTAATTTAAGACTATTGTATTATTGTCATGTTGCGAATAATTATATATTATTTATATTTAATTATATTTTTAAAATATTTTATTACATAATGAATAATTTTATTGAGTAATTTAATTTAATTTACTTATGTTATAAATACTCATGAATTTGGGTATAAACAGCAGCATATACCCATAAATTTGGATATGCGATTAAAATTTAAATATCCATAAATTTGGGTTTGGATATGAATACTTAAACATCCATTATTTTTTTTAAATAATTTATTTACACATTAAAATCAACTATTAAAATATATAAATACATATATAATTTAAATTATTTTAATATATATTTTATATTTCACTATATATTATACACTAATAATTGATATTAATAGTTGATTTTGGTATACTTATTAACACATAGCATAATTTTTTTTCTGAACAGATTTCAAATCACTATTTGTGTAAATTTAAACATGTGATTGTATAAATAACGAATATTAGTTATATTTTATATGTATATGCATAAAAAGAGAAAAGGACATTTTAGTCCTTGACTTTTTAAAATTCAGACAAAATCATCCTTCACATTTAAGAAATACTTGATAGTCCTTGACCGTTTGAAAAATAGGACGTCCTAGCCCATCCGTTTGTTAGTTCATCTAGACCGTGACGGAAGTTGCTGATGTGGCTGAAAACGGGTCCAAGTTGGCTATAACGATGTCCAGGTGGGGAGGAGCTCCTCCAATGTCTAACAACGTCGTTTTTCCTTCTCCTCCAATTCACATTAATGAAGACCAGAACACAACACTAAATCTATATCTTAATTAATAGTTCCTTTGGTCTTCAGAGCTCCCATGGAACCTTCAAAGCCGCCATCTTCACACTTTTAGCCTCTCTCTGCGTCTTCTCTTTTTCTGTCTGCGTTCTCTCAGACCCCGGTCACGTCCCTTATTCCTTTGTACCTGATGTTGAAGGCCAAGGTTCCAAAGATGTAAGCTTTTTCATTTTTTGGTAATACCCATTTCCTCAAAATGCTCAATTTTCAATTGGGGTTTCACTTAATTGTCTTTCTTTCTATTTGGTTGGTATTTTTTTTTTTTTTTTTTGTAATATGTTATGACTGAATGGCTTTTATTTTCATATGTGAATTTTGTTCTTAATTGCATATCCTTTATGTAAATCAAGTAGAATTGTCAATTGATCAATATCACTAGTGTTTCAAATTAGCCATTATGATTAGCAATCAGCTGTAATGCTTAAATTGTAGTTGTTTTTAGTCATATTTAGATGTATATGATTAGATGCTGTGGTATTTCCCCATCCCTGATCATGATCTTTTTAAGTCCTATGATTAAGTGTTGCTTTTAAGGTAATTGGTTTGTATGGAGCAAGTTGTTGATATTGTTAGCTTTTAAGGTATATCTTTAGATTCATTTGTATAGAGCAAATGAAGGAGAGTTGAGTAGTGTGGCATGAGAGTGAGGACGTTGGACTTGTATTTGTCTCTATGGTTATTTGATAATGGAAAGTTATACCTTTTTCCCATGTCACTCTATATATTCAGGTAGGGATGGTTTGACACATAATATAACATGTTGGAGAATATATGTTTTCTTTGGAAACGACGGAGAGTGTGCAGCATAAAGTGCAAATGAGTGTGCACAATCGACATGGATAATGTGTGCTAACAGTAAGAAGTTGGTTTTTTCTACTCTCAATATCTCAGTTTGACATTCACACCTTTCACTTTATCAACTCGACATCAGAGCGAATTGGAAGAAAGGGGAAGATGCAAAACGATATCGTTGGAGTATTGGAGGAGCTCCCCCATCCACCTAGATACTGTTATAGCCAACCTGGGCCTGTTTTGAGCCACGTCAACAACTTTCGTTACGATCTGGGTGAGCTAGCTAATGGAAGGACTAGGACGTCCTGTTTTTCAAATGGTCATAGACTATTAAGTATTTTTCAAATGTAAGGGACGATTTTGTCTAAATTTTAAAAGGTCAGGATTAAAATGTCTTTTTTCCATAATAATGAAATACTTATTTACTTTTTTGCTTTATTTTTATTATATTGAATAAAAGTAGGTGATATATTTTAATATTGGCTTTAAATGTATTTATATAAGTCACAAAAAAAAAATGTGTTTTATATTGTTATGACTGAGAAAAACATAGACAACGTTTTGTATAAGAGAGAATCATATCCATCCCTTAAAAACTCGGTTTTTTCTTGCGACGCTGAAGCAGGAGCTGTCAGCCTCCCCTTCGCAAAATTTCACATAGCACTTTTGCATTGCGCTTGGCTGGTTTGGTTGATGCAGCAAAGTGCATTGCGATAAATTGGGTGCGTATGCGGTGTCGCTTGCGTTGGGAATGCACCATGTGCGTTTCGCCATGGGTGTTGCTATAAATTGGAGTTTGTGGTGCTGTTATTCATGGGTGTGATAAACAACAACAGGTCGGTGGATTGTGCGATAATAATGCTATTTGGGGTTTTAGGGTTTGATTTGATGATTTTAATTATGCTTGATGGTAGGTGAGCATCTCTTGTGTGTCGTCCGATAGAAATTTCTAATTCTTCATTTTCTTCTTCGCAGGCTCCGGACAGGGTAACCGTTCCGAGTTCAGCAGCACAGAATGATCGTTGAACTTACACCTGGAATTTGTCTCGGAATGAGGTGGGTCTATGATGAGTTGCGAATCGATTGTATACTGTTGGTACGACATCGTACCGTGGGGCGGATTATCGCAAGAAGCTCCTCCAACACAAGGAATTGGAATCCAGAGTACTATCAGGTTAGTCTCTTGATTAAAAAAACTTTGCTCTCTGAAAAGTTTTTTTCGTTAGGGTTTCTGAGAAAGGCAAGTTGATGAGGAAAAATTGACTTCCGATACAAGAGTGGTCTTGATATGACAACACTCACCGTAATGCAAGCTCTTCTCCATAAAGTATATATGTAGCACAATTCATTCTCTTGAGATTATTATTTGATGAATATGTTCATATTCAGCGTTTATTTTGGGTTGTTTATATGATGAATAAGTAGCACTAATCTGTAGTGAGTTGACAGGTTGATCCATTTGTTTACAATATACTGCACGAGGATCCCATTAATGTGACTTATTCGGTTATTCCGGTGTTGGTGGCCTCTCTGACCAGATAAAAGAATTGAGGAGTCAATTGAATTACCTCTGATGAATCCAGAACATTTTCTTCATATTGGAATTAAACCTCCTAAGGTGATTGACCTGTTTGGTGTAATTCTGTTTTTGGTAGCATGTCCTTCCTTCCATCTTCATTTTGTGGCCAGGAAGTGTATGCAAAATAACATTTTTTACAACTTTGCATTTGACTGGAATATTCTCTATTTTCATTTTTAGGGCGTTCTCTTTTATGGGCCTCCTGGTACGGGTAAAACATTGTTAGCTGGGGCAATTGCCAGTGATATCAACGCTAACTTTTTAAAGGTGAGATTTGTTTCTTACTGAATATTTGTATTTGAAGTTTCCTTTAAGGTAATAGTGCCTTACCCCCTAACTTCTGATGTAGGTTGTTTCAAGTGCCATAATTGATTTTTTCTGTGTATTAATTACATAAGAGAGATTTACCCATTCATAGAATCATAGAACAGAACAATAATTTGACTTCATTCTTAGGTTTCAGGCTGTTCAAAAACTGAATGATGCTAAGAAGCCTGAATCCAATGCTCATTGAACAAGAACTATATATCACGCAATCTATTCAACTTGTGGACCAAAGAATGCAATGTTCTCTTTATGATGTTCCTTGCTTTATCTGAATTATGAAATTTGGATGCAAAGAACCTTTCAACCAAACTAAACCATGAAGGGGAAGATTCTCAATTGCACTTGGTTTTCTGTTTTCGATTCACTTTTTGAGAGTTTGTATTTTATATCTTTGAATTGGTTCTTAGGCTTGTGTATGGTTTTCTGGTTTATGGTTGAAGAAAGTTGTTTGCATACCAATCTTAACCTATAAATTAGTTTTGATATTTATTCCAAGCAATGGCAATTTATTAGTTAATAGTGATGATATAGTATCCTGAATTTTCTAAATAATCTTCTCAAAACTATGTAGCTTAAAAGTTATTGTAGATGTGGCATTAATGTCCCAATTCCCAAAGTGTTGTGGCAGTTACCAAATATTATACACCAAATATTATTACAAAACATGAATAATGATCTAAAAAATACGAACATGTGGAAACTTGGATTGCTAGGAATGTTAAAATTTGAACCATTGAATCTACTTTAAACCGTTGACATGCTTGGTGCCATTTACAGATGTAGGTCTCTTAATCAATTTATATTTTAATGTTTTAAGGATTTTGAAAAATCAGAATACACCAATGCCATAGCCTGCAACAATGCAATATAATTGAATCGTTTAAATAAATACCTCTTCAATAGAAATTAATATAATAATTTCTAAAAACATTATTTGTTGATAAAATAACTCAAAAATATTAACGATGCATTTGGTATTTCCAAATCAACTACGTACCAAAAAAGACGTGCAGTCTTAAGTGCTTAGATAAGCTTATTTTAATTATCCAAATCTGCATGTAATTAATTAAGAAACAAAGATTATAAAGTAAAATAATGATACATTTGGTTTGAATATTTATTTTGAGTTTTCGTTTTCAGTCTTTTTTATTTTATAAATTTTGTGGAGGCAAAAGATAAAACAATGGAATACTATTTTCTCCTTTTATCTCCAGATTTTTCTTTTCGTTTTATAAAATTTTGAAAACAAAAATTGAAAATGCGAATTAAATGTATTATAAACATCTCCAATATTAGCTTTTATGTCAATTTCATTTTTTATTCACAAAACGCATATTTGTGAGGCTATATATTATAA
Organism: Stylosanthes scabra; assembly: GCA_036250425.1. NCBI lineage: Eukaryota > Viridiplantae > Streptophyta > Magnoliopsida > Fabales > Fabaceae > Stylosanthes > Stylosanthes scabra. Next base: position 60,667 of record JASCZI010151211.1, read on the forward strand.
ATAGTAGTTCCATATTAAATACGAAATTTGTTACTCCAGGTGATTTGTCTTAATTTAATTTGAATATGATATTACTTTTAACTATTATATCCAGATAATTATATAAGTGGTAAATTTTTATTCATTTTCTATAAAGAGATATCGTCTTTACAAATTTTAATTCATCTATTAATTTTAATTTCGAATCAATTTATTTATATAAAAATTATATTTCATAAAAAATTACTAAGATATAAAAAATGATATTTCAAATAATTTACATAATATTTAATGAATTAAATAGTATTAAATTTTATAAATTAGTTCTTAACTCTATGAAAAATTAATTCTTAATCATTTAAAGAATTATTTGTTTTAGTTACTTAAAGAGAAAAGAATTATTTGTATTCCTCTATATGCTCGTGCAACTCACGGGCTAATTACGCTAGTTGTAATACAAATATCTCATACCTAAGTAAAGCACACCAAAACACAATATATATGCATTATAACAAACAAATTTTCATATTAAAGTTAACAATAAATCTACACAACCATGCACTTTTATCAACTAAGTCAAATAAAATTGATTTTCTTCACGTGCTTTACAGCAGCATCAATTTCTTCTTCTTTTAGTATTATAGCTTTTAAGAAGTTTTTTCTCTCTTTTTTTTCTCATCATTCTTTTTCTCTTTTATCATTGGTTTCTTCTGCTGCTTCTTCCGATGATAATGATGAAAAGAAAGAGGAGGAGGAGGACAACGACGGAGAAGAGAAAAAGAAAAAGATGACGACGACAATGACAGTGACGAAGAGAAGGAAGAGAAGAAGAAGAAATATATTTCGATTTTTCAATGAAATGTACTTCGCTATTCATATAAAATTCGTTCGGATTCAGCTTATTATAAATAGACTTTGTTTTTTGAAAAGAAGAAGACGAAGACATGTACTTCATTTTTCCAATGAAATTTGTTTTTTTTCCAACGAGATGCAATTTGTTTAATAAAATTAGGTTTGTTTTTTCAACGAAATGTAATTAATTTTTTTGTAAAAAATTTGGTTCACATTTTGTCGAAAAAAACAGCGAAGGATGATGAAAAAGAAAAACATAGCAGAGAAGAATGAGAAAAAATGGAGGAGGACGAGGAGAAGGAAAACGCAAAGAGCATGAAGAAGAAAAAATAATGAAGAAGAAGCAAAAGAAGAGAAGAAGAATAAGAAGAAGAAGAGAAAATGAAAGAGAAAGAAGAAGTAGAAGACACGGTGGCAACTACAGCAAAGAAGACGACGGTGGCCGTGACAATGGTGGTGGCAACAGAGTAGCAGGAAGAAGAAGAAGAATGATGAGAAGGAGGAGGAAGAGCCGCGAAGAAGAAGCATGCATGTTTTCATGCTTTTGTGGTGAGAATGCTTGGTTGAGGAAAACAAGTGTATGCGTAGCATTATTGTAAAATTTATTTATGAAAATGTTAGTTAATGCGTTCCAAAAGAAGTAAAGAGTAAAACATTTCTTAAATTTTTAAGTATAAATCCTAAATTTTGAAGATTAAATTCTAAACTTTAAATTCTAATCATAAAATTTTAAATTTTAAATCCTAAATTTTAACTATTGTTTAATTAATAGAGAAAAAAATATTTAATTAATAAAAAGCCTAATTAAGGAGAGTTTAACGATGAGAAGTTGAGAACAAATATGATCAGAGGAAGTAAATATATTGAATAGAATAGCACGCCCGGTGCAAGTGAAGTGAGTGCAAGTTGGGAGAGATTCTTTTTGCGTTATAAATATCCGCACTTCGTTACGCACTACCAAAAGCTAACTCTCCGTCGCAATTTCTCCTTCTTTTCACAGTTTCAGATCTTCCATTCCACCGCCGCCTCCTTCTGCCTCATCCCTCTCCTCTCCCAATATGGCGCCGCCGGCGGCCGTAGTTGAAGGCGGCCAGGCACCGCAAGGGAGACAACAGCAACAACAAGGAGGCTTTGGACTTACCGGAATTATCCGCATGGCGGTCTTCTGGTACTTCGCCTCCAAATTGTTCTCCCCTAAAAAACCTACCGAACCTTCTGCTCTCATCAGCAATCTCTTCCAGAAAGCCCAGCCACTTGTTCGTTCTTACTCTCACTCTCTCACTTCTTCGTGATCTCTCTCTTATGCTTGTTGATTTATCGATTTTGGTGGATTTCGATAATTTCAGTGTTCTTCTCTAGGTTACGCTTTTTGTGCTTAGTTACTTAGACTGAGTTGTGAATTTTGAAAGTTTTAGGTTCGATTTTTGGATTCACTGAAATTTCCTTCTCACTGTGCAGTTTAGGGTGGTACTTTTGTTACCGTAGAGTATGCTCTTTGGGTGCAGTTTATGTGAATGGAGAAAACATGTTAATATGAGAGCTTTACTCTTTTGGTTTGAATCGTTTCAGTCCGAGTATGGTCAACTAACTTCCGAATAATCTGATTTAGACTTGCAAAAAGTGATAATTAAATGTGAAAGAACTTGTATGGGAAAAAAATTAGGGTTTTATGTAAGTAGGGCAATTGCTCAATAAGGATTGCTAGTTAGAAGTTAGAACTCGAGGCTAAATTGGGAGTTTTATGGATGATGAAGGTGAGTGGATCATAATGGTATGGAAAGGAAAGGTGAGGGGTGAAGTGGAATAAAAATAAGCTGCTCCTTTCTTGCCATCATTTATCACCATGTTCTCCATCCAATCATAGCCTATGAAAGTTTATTATATAATTATACTTAACTCATGGTGAAAGAAATGGAGGAAATTAATTGTGCTTTTATTTGAGGAGTGGGTATTATTATCTTATTTGTCTGTATTCTGCTGCTGGAGACTTGGAGTAATTTCAAAGTGTTTCCTATTGTCATATTGCTTCTTGTTTTGGTACTTTTTAATGTTCTTTTTTTTTTTTTTATGGTAATTTTGTTTAGGACATGTGGGTATATCTCTCTGAGCATGAGAAGTTTAACGACTTTGGTCGTGAAAGTGCTCTTGTTTGGCATGAAACCAATATTCCATATGCTGTTTGGGGACCTGAGAGTACCAGGACTCTTACTTTGAAATATCACGCATCTGAGGTATGACTTCCTGACATGCTACTTTTCGCAGTGCATGATTTGCTTACATTGATTACTGTAGAAAGTTTAGAAGAATTTCAGTATTTTCGCAAGTATATTGGGCTTTTTGTCACTTATGCTTATTTCAGGCTTTGAAGAACAATGGGAGTCTGTATGCTCATGTTTTCTTTGCACATTCTGGATACTCGCCTGACCCAAGTGATCCAGAATACCAGCCTCAAGCAGCATTTGGAAGAACACATCGTATGGTTTCCTATTTATTTCCCCGTCTTTTTGATACTTCTGTCCCTTTTTTGTGTTTAAATTTAAGGGTTTACGAGACACCACTCTTTTTATTGGCTTCAGCTGTTGTGATATACTTGCCCAAGTCAAAAGCAGATAAAAAGAAGAGTCTGTTGGGGAGTTCACCGGATTCTACTGAGGGTCAAGTGACATCCAAGGTGTGCTCTTAACTCATTTTTCAATTATTCATTCTTGCTTGACATGATGGCACTTGCTGATTTTATGCAATGGTCTTAGTACATATCAATTTTGGTTATCGCAGGTGGTTGATGATACTGAAGATGATTCTAAGGACGAAGGCCCTGTTGAGTGGCTTTCATATTGGAAACCAAATATAACAATAAACTTGGTTGCTGACTTCACACAGTATGTATCTTTCAATTACTTTTGGTCCTTAGCATTGCATGAGCCTAGTACTGTACCATAGAGGTAGAATTGAAATATAAGAATGAACATCCAATTTTTGTTCTCCCTTTCTTTCTTTTAGGGGTGAATTAGGCTTTTTGATGGGAACATTTCAAAATTTTATTGTATTTGTAGAAGATTTGGCTGCTTACCTTGAATCCATCCTAAATATAACTGTTTGATGAGTACTTTGTGAGAAAAATAACTGTAATTCCCTCTTATTTTGGCTCTCTGTATCCAATACTTATGACTTATCATCTTTTACTTCTTAGTGTCTGAGCCATTTGTTGATGGATATTCTTTCTAACACTGTTTATAATGTTGTACTCTTCCTGTTTTCAGGTATCCAAAAACAGGCATACCACCAAACATTGCTCCATGTATCCTTGTTTTCTATTATTCATTTCGTTTTTCGCTACCTTGCCGTAGAAGTTTGTTTTTTTGGCTTTGTTTTGTCTATACCATATATGCTGTTTAGAGCATGGCTATGTTATATGCAACATTAATGTAAAATAATGGAGAATTTCTAGATGGAGGATCTTATACAGTTGAAAACTTGTTGTCCTGTGGTTATATTCTTTTCACTTTTAACTTTAAAATATAAATTCCATCTTAACCCATTCATACCTTTGCACCAACACATCTATGCTCTCCTTTCCTGCTTTGATTTTCTATCATGTTCTGTTCCATCAACTATGAAATGCAATTAATTGATCAATGATCATATGTATGAGTTTCTTTAACTACAATGCCAGACATGAATATTGATCCTTTCACTGGGAACTACTATCCAACTGTTTTTTTCAATGAGTTCTGGTTACTAAGGGATAAGTTGATAGCTTTGAACGAGACAGTAACTGAGTTACCACTTAATCTGGAGGTTGGTCCCATTAGTATGACAAAGTGGCAATTATTCATTCAGATTGACCAATCATTTCAGATTCATCGTAATTACGGAAGCATGCTTGAAGGCGAAGCTGATGAATTAAAGGTCTGTTATTCTAGAAATTCTTGTCAAAATTTTGTGTGATTAATACTTGTTGAATGTTGTGACGAATTTGCAGTTCAGATTTCTTATTTCTTGACAATTTGTTTTGATTTAACATCAGAGGGTATTCTTGGAAGGAAATCCTTACCTCCTGGGAGTTACAATGGTCGTATCTCTGCTTCATTCTGTTTTTGACTTCTTGGCTTTCAAGAATGGTAAGTCATTTTGAATCACAATGTTCAGGAAACTAACTCTGACAAGGAAATTCTGATGACTTAGGTTAGGATCATAGCTTTTCATCTGACCGTTTTCTTTCTTTCTCCCCAGACATCCAATTTTGGAACAAAAATAAATCCATGGAAGGACTGTCTGCAAAGACTGTTGTTGTGAGCTTTATTTGTCAGCTTATTATCTTCCTCTATCTGCTTGACAATGACACCTCCTGGATGATTCTTGCAAGCTCTGGAATTGGTGTTGTTATTGAGTTCTGGAAAATTGGAAAAGCCATGCGTATAGAGGTATTGTTTGTGATATTCTTCTATTCTTTTTTTCATCAAGTATATGTCACCATATTTGATAAATGTGAGTGGTCGTGTAAAAGTAAAACTACCATTCCTGAGAAATGACTTCTAGCTAAATTCTGCAGATCAACATTTAGTTTGACCTTACTTTTATTTATTTATTTGTTTTTTTTTTACTAACCATTTTTCACCGTTCTGTTTGAATGAGATTACTTATGCTCCTCGAGGCTGTTTGATGTCTGAAATCTGCAATTTATTCTATTCTTTCTTTCCAGATTGATAGGACAGGAAAGGTACCTATGTTGAGGCTCCGAGATCGAGATTCATATGTAAGGAACAAGACAAAGGAGTATGATGATATCGCAATGAAGTATTTATCCTATGTTCTATTTCTCCTTGTTGCTGGCTTCTCCGTTTACTCACTGATGTATGAGCGTCACAAGAGCTGGTATTCTTGGATTTTGTCTTCACTAACAAGCTGTGTCTACATGTTTGGTAAGAACTCTTATATTTCATTGAACTATAATTGTATTCTGGAGGAGATACTACAAAGTTTAGATCATTTCCTAAAATGTTGCAGTTCATGCATTCATGATCATAAAGATTTTTTTTTTTTTAAATAATAATATTTTAAAAAAAAAACTTATCCAAGTTTGATGTCTAATCTCTACTTGAAACTGGTGCAGGTTTTATTATGATGTGCCCTCAGTTGTTCATCAACTACAAGCTTAAATCTGTTGCTCATCTACCTTGGAGACAAATGACTTACAAGTTTCTCAACACCATCATTGATGATCTTTTTGCCTTTGTAATCAAAATGCCAACGCTACATCGTCTTTCTGTCTTCCGCGATGGTAAGATTGGGATCATGACCGCATGCTATTCTGCAACTGCCACATTAACCTAGCATAGCATCCTTTAAGATTATATGCATCTAGTATTGAACACCTTCTTGCTCTTTTCCTTTCCCTTTCCTCCTACAAAAGACATGCCAATATCCTACTATTCTATTTCCAGCGATGGAGGTGTTACCAAATTTATAGAATGGTTCTGGTGTTACAAAAGCCTTGTCTAACCTTTCATTCAATCTAATAGTGCAATGCCCAATCCTGATATTGATCCTAGTTTCATTATTTAGGGTCCATGCAAATATGGAATGTCATCCTTGTCGTTTTCTTTATATATTTTCATTAATCTCATATCTTTTCCCCTTTCTTTCGTTTTAGATCTCATCTTCCTCATATATTTATACCAACGGTGGATCTATCCAGTGGATAAGAAACGTGTAAATGAGTTTGGTTTTGGAGGTGAGGAGGATGATCAGGCTGTGGAATCTTCAGAGGTGGTGGCTGCAAAGGAAGAAGAGAAGAAAACAAATTGATTTAGGCTTCCTTGTCTACCACTTTTGATAGAATTCTACAGTGAACACTATAAACTGCAGGATTCAAATGGGGATTAATGTATTTTTCTCTCCCATTTTTTGCTTTACTTTTGCTATTTTAGATAGGACCCAAGGATGAAGTATCTATACAGCTTTTTGTTTGTGTATTGTGAAGTAGAATTTCCTGAACAAGAATATCTTCAGTTTTATTTGTTCATCATATATTTGTCATCTCATATGTTACATGTATTATTTTTTTCCCCCCACTTTCATGGTGTATCTTTTTAAATTAAATTATCTTTAGTCCAAACAAAAATTAAATTCTCTTTTTTATTAAATTGCTTGTATTGTAACTTCGAAAGTTGTGCTGCACATTTTTTTAATCATATAGGGCCAGCAACTCATTTCTGTGGAAACATTAAACTAGATTAGTAGTTCTTCCTAACATTGGTTATTTACAGTAAGTATAGTAGTTCTTCCTAACATTGGTTATTTACAGTAAGTATGGACGAAAATGAATACAATTCAAATGTTTTTTTTTTTTTTTTTTCTTGGTTCGAAGAAATAAGTTATATTTCTGGAACTGCTAAATAGTCGTGGATCATTGGGTCGTAGATGTGCTCTCTCTATTTTTTTTTTTTTACAAGGAGACTCGAACCTGAATATAGGAGGAGTGAGGAAAATCTAATCACACATAATATCCACTGAGCTAATTGATATGCTTCTTTTATATAAACACTCTGCCATGACAAAATATATATATATAATATTACTGTTTACGTCTAATTTCCACTCTTGGAAAAAAATTTTAGTACATACCCTGTACACGTAGTATGGAATTATTTTAGTAGTATTGCGAAAATTGTTGTATATTGATAATGTATAGAAATTATTTTTTTTTTATCATGTTAGGAGGAGATTGAAATCGATGCAAGGGTTCTCCGTTCTGGAAAGGCTGTAGCTGTTGTTAGTGTAGAGTTTAGAAAGAAAAAGAGTGGCAAAATGTTTACTCAGGGTCGACATACCAAATACCTTGCAGTTTCCAGTAAGTTATGAAAATATCTAACATGGCTAAAATTGTAGGAGACATTAATTGCTCTTGCTATTTCGAAAGAATTGAAGAAACATTAGGTTGCACTCTCTCTCAGTAAATACAAGTTTGGGTATTTCAACATCTGTTCCAAATTCCAATCCTTGGGGGGTTAAGTTGTTACTGTTAAGAGTAACATTGTTATGATGGTATATGATTTTTTTTTTTTTTTAAAATAAGATTAGATCAAGTTGTTAGTGTTTTGAAATTTTAATGTCACAAGTAGGAGAATAATGTTGTGATGAACTCGGTGTAACTTGTTTGATGTACTAATTAATTAATTTGATTCTGTAAATTGTTGTTTGATATAATATAATTATCTTTATTTTTGTTCTTTAAGTAGTACTTTTGTTATTGTTATTATTATTTTGGTCTTTTTAGGTTATATTTTAAAATTGTGGTAAGAAAATGAAACTATTAAATAAAATATAAGTATGAATATAATGTTTTAATAGTTGAAATTAATAGTTTTTTTTTTAATTTTTTATGAATCTTAATAATATCATGTATTTTTAATAATATTATTACAACTAAATGATATTAACAAATATAGACTGTTGAAAAAAAAAGAAGTGCTATATTGTTGGTAACAAAATTAATATATAATTAATGAATTAAATTATACGAAATGAAAAAAACTAAAAAACTTGTAAAAGACACTATAAATTCTAGTATTATAGAAAATTTATCAAATAATGCATATAGATAGCAAACTAAGAGAAAGAATTATAATAATCAATTAGGTTATTTAAATAGTTCTTAAAATTGAACCGGACCGGCGGGCCGAACCGGTTTAACCGGGACCAGTCATAATCACAGTCCGGTTCACCATACAAAACGTCTTCTTCATAATCGATATTGAACCGTCGTACCGGCCGGAAATTGAACGATCAGACCAAACTGAAATTTGACCGGTTTTCTCTCCAACCAGAGAGATTCAACCAAAAATGAAAGGCAGAAGGCTCAAACACATGACCCGTGACATGTACCACTAGGCTCTGCAGAAACTTAGAAACTCCTAGCCAAATTATTATGTATGTATAAAACTTCCTTCCAACTACTCTATATTTATTTATTTTCCATAAATTAATTAATTTTTATTAAATATTTATAAATTAAAATATAAACACTAAAATCTTTTTTAATAATTATAACTTATTTTTTATTTTTCTCATGATTATATAATATTTAGTGATATTATTCTTCAATAAATATTTATATATAATAATATTTTAAGTGTAAAATAATTAACGAATTATTAAATCTAAAAATAATAATTATTTTAATATAAATATAGTTAATATTGACTTTATATATTGTACTTGGGTGGGATTATAACATTTTAGTTAATTTAGTACTTTAAATTTAGAGGATATTTAAGGTCTATATCATAATATTATTATATTTTATTTTTATTTTATATATTATTTATTATAAAATGGTTATTACGGTTGAATTTCCGATCAAACCGATTGAATCTATAGAACCTTTAACTGATAGCTCGACCAGTTCGATTACCGGTCCAATTTTTAGAACCTTAGTAAAAATGGAAGGGAAAAAAATACAAGAATATGTAAAAAGATGCCAAGAAGAAGAGGTGTGGAGTAACTATTAATTTATAAAAAAAAAATTACTTATAAAAATCATAGTTTTTTTTTGGTGAACTAAAAAAAATAATAAAAAGAATATAGTTCTATTATTTTTATATATCGCAATTTATAATATTTTAAAGATATTTTTATTATTCATTAAATTTGATGATTTGATGGAAATTTTAGTGGTTTCGGGAGGAAATATTTATAAATATAAAAGTATGATTTTGTTTATGTGAATTTTTTTAAAAAATAATTTATTATAAAAAGAACTTTTAAAAAATAAAAATTTTTTATACATGAATATTTTATATTAAAATGTTTTCTATTAATTATATTTATGTATGAAAATATAAAAATACCTTTTAATTTATTTATTATGTTAAAATATTTTTCAAAGTATAAAAAAGATCTTTTAAGAAAATGTAATAAATTGTATTTTAAAAAATAAAATGTTTTTTCTGAATCTCCTACTAGTTTTAGCAATATTCTGAAACCAGATCGGACCTTCCGGTTCGACCTGAAATCGGGAACCGGTCTCCTAGGTGGTCCGGTCCTTCTTAAAAATCTGTTAGCAAAAGGCTAGTCAGAAAACCGGCTGAACCGAGGTTAACCGATGAATCGGTCAATACAGTACCGGTTTTCTCGGCCTGACCGGTTTTCTGAATATTTTTTTAAATTCACACGATGTCGTTTTGGTCTCAGAAAAAGAAAAAGAAAAAAGAAATCACAAAAATATTGAAGCAAATGAGTGAAATGACAAATCCCATTGAAACGCTAGCCACCCCCTTCGTGAGAGAAGAACAGAAGCACTGCAGCTCGAAGAAGACCCCGGTGCCGGCGACCATCGCAGCCCGACGGTTGCCTCCGACATCGTCCAATCTCGGTATGTCTCTGCCTCTGGTCTAACTCTATTAAATTTTTCATTGCTTCTTCCCTGTTAATTTATGCTCCCCTGTTTTATTTATTTATTTAAATATTGCTGGACTTCTTCACTGTCAATTTATTGCTTTCCATGTTAGAGTGTTAGTTCTTCTTCTTAGGTGCTGGACATGTTGAGGAGTTGTTATTTTTTAATTTGTTGTTGTTCTTGGCAGAAAAAGCTTAATTAATTAGATATGCAAAAAGCATAGGCAAACAAAGTTATGTTAGCACCCTATTTTTTGTTATTTTATTTTTTACATGAATGTTTGCTGTTCTGTTTGCTGATTTTGTTTTTTTTTGGGTGTTTCTTGTTCATACAACAAAGACATGGGCTGTCCCAACCCCACACTGCCAGGAAGTGTCTCAAACCAACTCTGGAGTTAGGAGTTAGCACAAGCTTGGTTCAACCTCTTCAAATTCTAAATTGGTAGTTTGGATAGTTCCATGTTTTGATTCCATTTCCAGAACTTTGAATAAAAGATATAAATTTAAGATAAGAGTTACATATAATAGTGCATTTATAATTTTTATAAATAAGATGCAATTCAAATCATTTATGTTTATTATGATATGTGATGTTATTCTATATAATCTAATAAGTTTTTAATAGGTCGAGTCTGAACTTTAGAATTATGTTCAATTGTGAATAAGTGAATTGTGATTTCAACTTGAGCGATGGTTTTTGTTTTTTAGGTTGAACTCTTGTTTTCTTTTGCTAGAGTGATGGATTTTGTCTTTTAGGTTGAACTTTTGTTTGTTCTTTTGGCGGTAGAATTTAATAAATTTAAAGATAGATTTTGGTAAGCTAATTGTAAACTTTAATATTTGAATTTGAATATGAATTTATTTTGAAAAATAGACTTAGTTATGTTTAATAATTTTATATTTTGCCTTGTATTTATGTAAACCGGTCTGACCGATCTAATTTTTGAATTTTTGAATCAAGTTATCTCATGGGTTTTATGACCGGTCCGGTTCTCGTACCATTGAGTTTTACTAAAGAAAATTTTCAAACTCAAACGTGTACACCCAAACAAGCCTCTGTCAATAGTTATGGAAATTGCAAAATGTTTAGAAAAGTTGGATTTTAAAAACACAAGCTAAAATGAAAATGATAATCATAATCCTAATTCCTACTTCTGAGTTCTTATTTTGTGCTCCGTTCATAAATTCCAGAATTCCAGCCTCCATATCTCCAAAATTCTGCTTGTTGCCGACGGTCTCTGCTCCGCGGTGGGAAGTAATATCAGCAAACGGCGCCGGTGATTACAAAACGCAGCTACAAATAAGCACTCACCGGGACATTTCCAATGAGCACGCTAACTGTTTGTGAAAATGCCAAAGAAGAATATTTTTCTTCCTCATCAATTGGGGTATGAGAATGAAGAATTGGGAAGCCTTAATAAAGTATTGAAATTTGTGTAGCTTTCACTGTCTATTGTTCTGTACTCACTTGGTATGCTTCCTCTTTGAAGAAGGGCATGCTTCATCATGATTTCAAGACATGGGCCTCCATAATCAGGACCTTGTGTGTTGATTCCAGGCACAGTGAAGCCTTGTCCGTTTTCCATCAATGCATAAAGGGCTATGCAGATTTCAAACCTGATCACAGTGTAGTTGCTTCAATTCTCAAGTCTTGTTCTGCCCTCTCGGCTCTAAAATTGGGCACAGCTCTTCATGGTTATGTTGTTAAGCAGGGCCATGGTTCTTGCCAGGTTACTAATAAAGCATTGCTTAACATGTATGCAAAATGTGGCAAGCTCGATGAATGTAATAAGATGTTTTATCAGCTCAGCCACCGTGATTCTGTCATTTGGAACATTGTTCTATCTGGGTTTTCGGGGTCCATGAAGGACGATTCAGATGTGATGAGGTTGTTTCGGACAATGCACTCCAATGGGGAGGCTATGCCCAACTCGGTTACTGTTGCCATTGTTCTTCCTGTTTGTGCTCGTTTAGGGGATGTCCACGCTGGAAAGAGTGTGCATGCTTATGTGATCAAGTCTGGTTTTGAGGCAGACACCCTTGCTGGGAATGCTCTTATGTCAATGTATGCAAAGTGTGGGCTGGTGTCTCATGATGGATATGCTGTTTTTGAGAACATTGGTCACAAAGATGTTGTTTCGTGGAATGCTATGATTGCAGGTCTTGCCGAGAATCTCTTGTTTGAAGATGCATTTACGTTGTTCGGTACAATGGTGAAAGGACCTACACAACCAAATTATGCCACTATAGCAAACATTTTGCCTGTTTGTGCGATGCTTGATGAGAGAGTCGCATACCAGTATGGAAGGCAAATCCACTCTTATGTGCTGCAACGGACTGAACTGTTGGCTGATGTTTCTGTGTCCAATGCTTTGATTAGCTTCTACATAAGAGTTGGTCGAATGATGGAAGCAGAGTCTCTATTTTGGGCAATGGATGCAAGGGACTTGGTTTCTTGGAATGCTATTATTGCAGGATTCACATCAAATGGTGAATGGCTAAAAGCATTGCATCTGTTGAGTAATTTAGTATCTATAGAGATGTTATTGCCCGATTCTGTGACTATTGTTAGCATACTTCCACTTTGTGCTCAACTGAGAAACTTGCAGGTAGGGAAACAGATCCATGCATATATCTTCAGACACCATTATCTTTTCGAAGATACTACTGTTGGGAATGCTTTAGTTAATTTCTACGCAAACTGTGGCAATGCAGAAAAAGCATATCATACTTTCAACATGATACCTAGGAAAGATTTGATTTCATGGAATTCTATTCTTGATGCCTTTGGAGAGAAGAGGCATCATTCAAGATTTCTCAGCTTGTTACATTCAATGCTTAATCTAGGAATTAGACCTGATTCAGTTACAATATTGGCCACAATCCATTTTTGTGCTTCTCTCTTGAGAGTAGAAAAGGTTAAAGAAATACACAGCTATTCAATTAAGGCTGGATCTCTAGTTAGTAACACTGCTCCCACAGTTGGAAATGCAATACTTGATGCATATGCTAAATGCGGTAACATGGACTATGCTAACAGAATGTTTCAGAATCTATCAGAAAAAAGGAATCTGGTCTCATGCAATTCGATGATCTCAGGTTATGTGGGTTTAGGATCACATCATGATGCAAATATGATTTTTAGTGGGATGCCTGAGACAGATCTTACCACCTGGAATCTCATGGTCCGAGTATGTGCTGAAAATGACTGTCGAGATCAAGCTCTCAGACTCTTCTACGAGTTACAAGCTCGAAGGATGAAGCCTGATGAGGTGACTATCATGAGCATCCTTCCAGTATGCACACAAATGGCATCGGTGCACTTGCTAACACAATGTCACGGTTATATCATTCGATCTTGTTTCGAGGATCTTCACCTAAAAGGAACCCTCTTAGATGCATATGCAAAATGTGGTATCATAGGCTGTGCAAATAAGCTATTTCTCTCAAGTGCTGGTAAGGATTTGGTTATGTTCACTGCTATGATTGGTGGGTATGCCATGCATGGTATGTGTGAAGAAGCACTTGGTATTTTTTCTGATATGCTTAAAATGGGAATCAAGCCAGATCATGTTATCTTCACTTCCGTATTATCAGCTTGCAGTCATGCCGGTCGTGTAGACGAAGGTCTGAAGATATTTTATTCAATGGAGAAAATCCACTGTATGAAGCCAAATGCAGAACAATATGCTTGCGTGGTGGATCTCCTAGCTCGAGGTGGCCGAGTTAGGGAAGCATATTCTCTCATGACCAAGATGCCAATTGAAGCTAATGCCAGTCTATGGGGGTCATTGCTTGGTGCCTGCAAAATCCATCATGAAGTGGAATTGGGGCGCATTGTAGCCAGCCATCTCTTCAAAATCAAAGCTGATGACATTGGAAACTACATTGTTTTGTCAAATTTGTATGCAGCAGATGCTAGATGGGATGGGGTCATGGAAGTTAGAAAGATGATGAGAAACAAAGATTTGAAGAAACCAGCAGGATGTAGTTGGATTGAAGTTGAGAGGAAACACAACATATTTGTGGCTGGGGACTGTTCCCACCCACAAAGAAGCATTATTTACGGTACTCTATGTACATTGGATCAACAAATTAAAGAACCGATTGAGTTTTAGGTTAATCTTGGTTATGAATTTATTAAGAATCTGACATCCAATCAATGTTTCCCAATATGCAAACTTGAAGATCAACCAAGTTAAAAACTATTGTTATTAGTACCACATGCAAGATAATTTCAACATTTAGCCACCTATGCCTCCAGGCATGACCTTTCAAACAAAGGGCTAAATAAAACGAAACAACATACTAAAATTGTCAGATTAGAGCCAAAATCTGAGTTCCCAACATTTAACAGTTATTCTATAAAGTGTGATTGTCTTCTTTATCTATTTTGGCCGTGTTAATCTCTCTGTATGAGTCTCAGCATCATCCTAATCATCAGTTACCACTGGCCTTGGTTTCTGATTGAGATGGAGAGTACTTGGCCATGAGCTTTGCAAGTTCTTCATCGAAGTTCTTCTCCATCTGCACCTCTTCCTCCCAATGCCTGCGCTTCATTGCAGCAATGCTTTCTTCATGAGCATGCAACAGTTTCTCCTTTTCAGCTACAAAGTTCTCCATTTCTTTGTCTTGGACCTCAATAAATTTGAGATATTCATCCGCCCTACATCCACAGAAATCAAAATTTACAATAAGCAACTCTCCTTAAAACATTCATTTTTCTAGTGTCACACAAAATTAGGTTTTCTTTCACATCTGCCCCCTTCAACCTTCCAATTTAAATAATCTAGAGGATACTAACTCCATAAAAATTTACTAGAATAGATAACACCTATACATTAGATGCAAATGGAAAATAAAACACTCTCAATTATGACAAATGCTTACTTGAGTCTTCGATCCTCTGCATTTAAAGGAGCAGCACTTGACTGCATCACCTTGTCACGTTCTTCCTGCTGCATCCTCTCAAAATCTTCTTCCTTTGCATTCCTTGTCTCATGAATTGATTTGAGCTGATCCTTAAAAAAGTTTTCTTGCAGATCCATCTTCCAGTAGGGACATAGGATACAATAGTCAGGACACATAACAAGATAAGCATACACTTTGTCCTAGAAAGCATTACAGAATACAACTCGCCAGAAGGAAAAGAGATTAAGGATGAAACTAACCAAGTACAAAAATCCATAAACAACAATCTCATTCTTTTCTCTTTTTCGGAAAGAGAGAAACAGGTCATGCACAATTGTAATGACTTAGTAGTAATTACATATGAAACTTCTCAATAGAACAGTTCATTGCATAATGATATTTGAACCCTCAAGAAACAATCATATGATAGACATATATAACACAAGTAAAGCAAAAATGCATCACGGAACAGCTTAAACACAAAAACCATGAGGTCTGTATGTGTGATGTTTACCTCTTCTTTGTTCTCTTCATGTTGCATTTTAGTTCGCAGCCTCACAATGCGATTTTCCTCCATTGTCCTCCGCAGCTTCTCAGTCACTA
>JASCZI010151212.1:32172-49082 GCA_036250425.1 Stylosanthes scabra
GTATAAATCAATATTTTAAATCACATTTTCTCACATAATCTCATATTTCATTCTTTTTCATCATTTTCTCCATTTTTGCTAAAAAAAATTTCATAACTATTGAGTTTGCTATAAATATATATACCGATTACACTTTTTTTTTAATTTCTACTCACATAATCTTTTTTTCTTTTTCTTTCTCTTCACTCTTGCTAATTTTATGCACAACTTTGTGAAGAATTTCCTTAATGACCAAATATAGTTTTTGTTTTTACTTTTTAAGTTTGCTAAATATATGTACTAGAATAAGTATGTCTATATATTCATTAATGACATCATTCATACAAAAAATAAAATTATAAAAATGAATGTTATTTTCAATTGTTAAAACAATTACATTCATAATGAAAACTTATCTTTAAATTTAAATGGAAATTAGTTCATATCAAGAAGTCTAAATTTTAATATTACACAGTTACACATGTTATTTGTTGGCTAAGCTTAATTTTATAAAATTATAAAAGTTATATAAAAGAATATATCAAAGTAGTATTATTAAAGTAAGTTTATTATATCGAAATTTTAAAATTTTATATAAAATTACCATATTAACAATGAATTTAACTTTTAACAACATTAAAAATATATAATCAAATATATATGTATAAAGACTCAAAACACTATGCAAAAACTAAAAAATGTATTCTTCTTAATATCATTTTCATGATATTTATTATTCTCTAGGTTACTTTATATAAAATTTTTCCTTTAAATTACTCTATGTATACTTTTCATATTCTCATATCAATTATTTTTATATAGATTGCTTTTCGTATTTTGTTAATATTATTTTTCTTAAGTATTGAATAATAAAATATATTAATTATCTCTTTAATACTCATTCCTTATCACTATAAAAATTAATATACACTCCATATATCATTTAGTTGTAATAATATTATTAAAAAATAATTGTATTTTCATAATTCATAAAAAAATAATTAAAAAAGTAAACATTAATTTCAACTATTGAAACATTATCTTCTTACTTACGTTTTATCTAATAGTTCTATCTTTATACTATATTAATTAAACATAATTTAAAAAGACAAAATAACAAAATTGACTATTTAAAATAATAAAAATAACAACGAAGTCAAAAGAATAAATTTGAATAGAATATTTTCATAATTTTACTTGAAGTCCTATTTATGTATTAAATTTGTTAATTTTGTAACTACTAGAGTTTAAATTAATTAATGTTTTTAATTTTCTATAAATCTATCATGTTATCACTAAATTTAACTTGTAGTAACGTTAAAAAGAATCTATCAAACTATTTTATAGCAAATTGCAATATAGAAAAAGAATCGAATCACATTTAGTCTATTAGACTAAATAATAACTATATTATCAATGATTATCATTTTCATAATTTCTTCAATTATATTAAAGAAATTATATGATAGAAAACGTTAATTCATATCAACTGTCTAAATTTTAATCACATATCCTATTTGTTGAGTAAAATTATTTCTAAATTCATATAGTAAGCATTTTTATATTATTTCTAAATACTAGGCCAATACTTAAAAAGAAAAAAATTATATGTTTAACCAAATATATAAGAATATTTATATATAATATAATATCACTTGTATATTTTATAATTAAGCTAAATATTCTATAAAATAATTTTTCATAAATAATTTTAAATAATCTTATTTTTAACCTTAAAGAATATCTTTATTTATATTTTTAAATTTTTCTACGGTTTTCATCTAGTTTTTATATAGTGAGAATAGTAGATGATTAATTGCTTGACAAGTGGTATTTTAATATATGGACAAGTAACACATTTTTTTTTTGATAAATGCCTTACTTCTATGCATAACATGTGGTACATTATTTGCAAAAAGAATAATAATATTTTGGAGGGAATTTCACATTTTAAAATTTTTTAATTTGAAATTTAACTTGTTGAATTTTAGAGAAAAAAAAATTACACTTCATAATTTGAATTTTAGAGATAAGAAGTTTTGAAGAAAATTTTACCATTAAAAATAATTTTCAATAAAAAATTTGAATAATAATTAGATTTTCAAAAAGTAAGATAAAAATTTAAAAGAGAATTTTATAAAAATTTTACCGTTAAATATGTTATTATTCTTAACATGGATATGTTATTCCTTTTAAAATTTATAAAAAAAAAAATATGAAATGATTGAATAATTTAAATTTTAAGGAAGTGAGAAATTCGCGTATTGCACGAAATTGTTACTAGTATAACATAAAGATTGATTTGTATTTTTTTTTGACAAAGATTGATTTGGATGAGTAATATCAGATGAATTAAGGTTTATAGATCGAAGATTGATATGTTTAATAAAAGAGAAAATCTTAAAATAAGAATTAGGAATTCATTTTGTAATTAAAATTAGCCGTGACTGAAGTATTTAATAAAATTTATTAAATACATATTTGGAGTATTAGTCTAACAAATTTTATATTAATATGTATAACAGTACTACATATTCATCAACCATGTATAAAAAAGAAAAACAAACACGAACGTGTACATTTGACCAAAGCAAGCAGCATGCCGTAGTTGACTAGTAAAACTTGACCTGAGGGTGCAACTGCACCAAACTTTAAAGAGTTTCGTTCTGGCGGAAACTCGGCTGCTATTATAATTTATAAGGGTCCAATACAGGGTCCTAAAAATTCCAGTATTTCTTCGTAGCAAATCCACAAAAATGGATAAGCAGGTAGCGCCCCTTCTCCTCATCGTCCTCCTCTTCACTATTTTGGTCTCTGATACTGAATCAGCATCGTGCCCCTTTGATCTCAACTACGTTGACACCTTACCATGGGACACATCAACGTGCAGAGACCCAATCGACACACAACACTGCTGCCAAACCCTGCTCAGTCTTATCGGCATCGGACTCTCTCAGCACCTCAAACAAACCTCCCAGTTCCAACTCCCGGATATTAATACTTCCACGTCTTGCTTAACTGAATTCAGGTCAGGCAAGAAAAGTTCATGAATATTATAAAGAGTTCAATTTTAATGCAGTATCACGGTCATTTAATTTGAAAATTAATTAGTTTTGTTGATATGACAATACATGATTGGCTGTCCCAATGAAAATTAAATTCTATTATAAATTATGTATGATTAGCCCGTCACAATATTATGTTTTTTGAGTTTGATGTTCAAAATTCTTTTGGTGCGCTCACTGTTACAGATCCAAGCTTTCACCCTTGCTGCTGAACACATCAATGGTGTCCACATGCTTCCCGAACTCGTATTTCGTGTCGAATTCTTCGAGTTGTGCCGGGATTGAGAACATCCAAGATTGGAAGCTGAAAGCGGGTTTAACGACCCCGCTGGACAATTCTTGCAGTGGCGACATAAGTGGCCAATCGCAGTGCAGCATTTGCACCGACGCCGGATTCAAGGTCACTGCAGACTTGAACCAAAAGGATCCAAATTCGACCAAATGCTTCTACTTCACAATCTTGTATGCTGCTGGTATTGTTAACAAGCTTGGTCCAAGCAATTTGGGCACGGCCTCTTGCATTCTAGGCTTGCCACTCTCCACGAAGAAAGGCTCTTGGAATAAGGAAAAGGTTTTGAGATTGGTTTTTGGGATATTGGGTGCTCTTGGTGGTGTTATTCTAGCTTTGGTTCTGATTGTTTTGTATAGGAAGTGGGATAGGCGGAGGAGGGAGAACCTTTATCACAGGTCGATCGAAAACAGCGTTAGGGACAGCGTTTTGCCTAACGCTGGAGCGAAATGGTTTCATATATCGGAGCTTGAACGAGCCACCAACAAGTTTTCGCAGAGGAATATGATTGGTCAAGGTGGTGATGGGGTAGTGTACAAGGGGACTCTTTCAGACGGCACTTTGGTTGCGGTTAAAGAGATTCTGAACTTGGAAAGCAAAGGGGATGAGGAGTTTGGCTATGAGGTAGACATCATAAGCAAAATAAAACACAGGAATCTTCTTGCTCTCCGAGGTTGTTGCGTTACGAGCGATAATTTGAAAGGTAAGAGGAGGTTTCTGGTGTATGATTATATGCCTAATGGCAGCCTCAGTTACCAATTGTCCATTGCTGGTGCTAATAGGCTAACATGGCCACAGAGGAAGAGCATAATTCTTGATGTGGCTAAGGGGCTTGCTTATTTGCATTACGAAATCAAACCCCCAATTTATCACCGTGACATCAAAGCCACCAACATACTTCTTGACTCAAAGATGAAAGCAAAAGTGGCGGATTTCGGGTTGGCGAAGCAGGGCAGTGAAGGCCAATCTCACCTCACAACAAGGGTGGCTGGCACATACGGTTATCTAGCCCCAGAGTACGCTCTATACGGCCAACTAACAGAGAAGAGTGATGTGTATAGCTTTGGAATTGTAATTTTAGAGATTATGAGTGGGAGGAAGGTACTAGACACCACGAACTCGAATTCAAACGTGGTTTTGATCACGGATTGGGCGTGGACGCTCGCAAAATCAGGATGGACGGAGGAGATTCTTGATGAGTCAATAAGGGGAGAAGGACCAGAGAAGATCATGGAAAGGTTTGTTCTTGTTGGGATTCTTTGTGGTCATGCAATGGTGGCGCTTAGGCCTACCATTGCTGAGGCAATGAAGATGTTGGAAGGTGATATTGAGATTCCTCAGTTGCCAGACAGGCCAGTACCACTGGGTCATGAGTCGTTTCAATCTTCTCTTCTCTTTGGATTGCAAAGAAGTGGAAGGTCCACGCCATATCTCTCATCTTATGCAACAAGTATCACCACTACAAGCACACTGTAGATAGAGTTTTTGAATCTCTGTTAATTATGGAAAATATTTCATTGCCATGTTACTCACGATGAAGAGTTTAGTCATTATATTCAGAAGGTAGATTTAGAAAGAAATCTAAATTTAAGATTTACACTAAATTAAACATGTAGTTTTAGGATAAAAAATTTCAGTCCAAACTTGATATGTGAAGGCTCAAATCAGGTTTTTTTTTTTCTTCTTCCAAAAACATCAATTTCTTATCCCTTTCTGTAAATTTGTATTATTATCATATGTTATTTTAGAAGAAATATTTTTAGATGTATTTTGATTGGCTATATTGGAAAATATATTCATCCTATATTTACTTTTCAAATATAATAAAACGGAATAAAATATACCATAACACTACATATACATGCATCCATGCATCAATCCCAATAAAAGAAATCTTGTTTTCTTTGTTCTGACTCAAATTTTCTATATTAGACATCATTATTTCTATACTTGGCGCATGAATCAGTTATGTGTATACTTAGATTTATTCCAAAATATATATTTTGTTTGTTTTAACTATAAAAGAAATATATATTTTGTTTTTAAAATTTATAAACTATGTTAAAAACCAGTTTTGAGAAGCAACTTTGATGATCATAACACCATTTTGGCTCTATTATTAAGTTGGATCGCATGTGAAATCTGCCTATCTTAAACTTGAAATGAAAAATTCATATGGCAAGTAACGACAAAAATGGCTCGTTCAACATAATGTTTAGGCGGATGGTACTATGTCGTCATAATAAACGTGCAAAATGGCGAAATATAATGTTGCCATTGTATTCAAAGTGGTGACTGGTAAGTTATCCGTGTCTTTTCTGATGAGTACAATCCAATGGTTCTAAAATCAAGTGTCTTCTCTGCCGAATCTTTCACTTCATTATATGGATAACACACAATGTTTGCTTACGTAGGTTGAGATATGCCTAGCATAGAGCCAACGCTGCAGATATCATCTG
The DNA here is from genome assembly GCA_036250425.1 of Stylosanthes scabra. NCBI lineage: Eukaryota > Viridiplantae > Streptophyta > Magnoliopsida > Fabales > Fabaceae > Stylosanthes > Stylosanthes scabra. Next base: position 37,965 of record JASCZI010151212.1, read on the forward strand.
TTATGAGAGCAAAACAATTTGATATTTAAATAAAAGTTGAAATGTTTTATCTGCATTTTTAATATCTAATCTTATAATAATTAATATTAGGGTAAAACACTATTTTGGTTCCAACGTTTTCCACCGTTAACTATTAGATGAACTATTAATGGAGGGTGTGACTTCACTGTTTACAACTTATTAGTTAAGTCAGTTACATCCATTTTCTACGTTCAGAGCTTTGCTAGTGCAGCAAGGGAAACAGCCAAACAGGAAGACTGAGAATTCATTTGGCTTGCCTAAATGTAAAGTCAAGCTAGACAAAGATGGTGCATGTTTTTTCCTCTGCTTGCAATGGAATTAGGGCTGTGAATAAAACATAGAATACTTCTGAAACTTTTTGGGATTAAAATAGAAAAATTGAAACGGTAGGAACCAATATATGATTTGACCCAAAAGTTCAAGACCAAAACAATACTTTATCCTTATATTATAAACCCTTAACCTGGTTTGGAAAATGTTCTGGATCATCTTGCGAGGTGATTCCTGCGCTGCATACTCCAACTGAAGCAACTCATCCGAAGATAAGCGCCAACCAAGAGCACCCAAGTTCTCTTTTACTTGTTTTATTGTCTTCACTCCCGGAATTGGAACTGTGCCTTTACATATGCACCAGTTTATGGCGACCTAACATGGTAAAAGTAAAACCGCAGCATTAGATGACTATAACATGTGATGAGGCACAAGTAAACTTGGTCAGCATTGTCATTTGCCTCCTCACACACACCTTAGTTAAGAAGACAAGGACACTTGGTTGGTGGGTTTTGGGTAAATTATATTTTTGTATCTAATGTTTTATCAAAAATTTAAAAAATATACTTAAAGTTTTAATTTGTTTTAATTTTGTCCCTCAAGTTTTTTATTTGCATCAATTACTCTTGGCAAGGGTAATTTTTATGCAAATCGATGCAAACGTAATAGAAGTATGAGATAAAATTGATGCAAATCGAAAAGTTGAAAGACGAAATTGAAACAATTAAAATGTAGAAGTATTTTTGTAACTTTTGATAAATATCAACATATAGAGTATACTCGATCCATGGGATTTTAAAGACCCTAGAGGCATTCAGAAATCTTTTAAGTGGAGTTGCGTAGGGAACACATCATTTATAACACAAAATTAAATGCCGTCTGGTTTGCTCCTGATAATGAAGCAACAGCAATGTTAATTTTATTTGTACAAGATACACTTGATACATCTGGGTGCTTGATGTTATCTGCTAGGTCAACTTTTGTGTATCTTTAGACCAGTGTATACGAAAAGAGAATAAGTATAAAAGGTGGCATAAAAGAGAACCAAGAGAGTATGTAACAAACATAAAATTTGTAATAGAAAGAAGCAAAAATGAAAGGCAAAGTGATTACTTGTGACATTGTTTTGCGCCTTTTGTTTGCAATTTCTCTTAAGGAACTCAATAAAGGATCCAGGCCTGGCAGTATTTGCTTAAAAAGCAAACCCCTGTAAAATAAATACCATTAGTAACGAGGCTACTAAGAATGAATCAGGATACTGCTTAATCTCTTATGTTTAATTTGTGAAGTATTTGCTTGAATATGAACCCACCTTGGACCAGTTGGAAGTGTGGAAGGTGAGTATTTCCCAGTGAGCATTCCAAGTCCTAAGGGACTATAAGCAATCAATTGAATACCTAATGAATCACAAATGCTCTTTATCTCCAATTGATCTTCCCCCATGCTTAGCAAAGAAAATTGCACCTTCAATGTTCAAAATCATGATTATGATCAAGATTAAGAAGAAACAAAATCCAAGAGTATGTTTAGTTTTATGAGGTATAATGGATAACTGCACACCTGGGCTGAGCATAGAGGGACTCCACACTTTTTCAAATAATCATGGATCTTCAAAAGCTGCTTTGGTCCATAATTGCTTACTCCAACAGCTTTGACTAAACCCTAAATGGCACCATAACTAATGAGTGCAGCAAATTTTGTCATTGGAAAATTAACCATTGAATTCAGTGTCAAAATAGCATGGAATATATTAAACATGAATATTATTGTAACCTTATCATACATTGCCACTAAGCCATCCCAAAGCGCCAATTCCTGAAAAGGAGCATAATTTGCAGTTGACCAATGTAGTTGACCTATCCCAATTTGCTCAATTTGTATCCTTTCCAGTGAAGCCCTGGAAAGTGAAATTACATTCATTTAATTTTCAATTTCATACCCCAAATCTTAAATATAACACCCTCACCGTCAACTCCCTATGCTTAAGTTATAGAGTCCTTAATGGCAACTGGCAAGAGCATTACACTCTTTACTTATACATATAATAATGATATTATCGGATGAGCCTTTGTGCATCTATTACAATTTTTTTTGAACATGTAATAACACGTGAACATTACATACATCATATACAAGCATACATATAAGGTTTTAACTCTACATCTTAATCACGTAATAAGTAATGATGCGGTACAACATATATAATATAATATTTGTGTCGTTTAAATTATCATAATTGATCTAAATCCCGAAAGTACTAAATAGCTAAAAGTATGCGACGACAAGTCTGTATAAACAAAAGAAAATGAATACATATATGGCTTCCAAACATCTCCTGTCTGCTGCAGGTCTCTTTCAGGATGATAAAATGCATTCCTTAATCACGACCCTTGAACTCGTATAGAGATAACGAGAAAAGAGAGAAGAGAATAACATAGGGGTGAAAACAAATCTCAAGAGGAGAATGAGTTGAATGTATGTGTATGTGCTATATTTCTTATTAAGCTTGATTTTGGGAAGCAAGTAATTAATTACTAAGTTTATATTTAGTTATTGCGGGATTCACATACCCTTTATAATCCTAGAGGGCTCTAAGTTCTCTTAAACCTCAACTTATAACTTACAACCTTAATCTGCTCAGGACGAATCCCTTCTATCAAGCCCCAAACATAAACCGAATAAAATTCTTCTAAAAATAATCACCATCGGTTGGCAAACACAATGAATAAGACATATGCAACATGCATGTGAGCATTTCCTTCCCATGAATCCATTTACAACCACATTCCACCTCCTTCTACCTGGACGAGTTATTCGGGCACTGGTCATCATTCCTCATCTTCTACCGGGATGAGTTATTCAAGATCTTGTCATCATTCACCTTCTTCTATCAGGACAAGTTATCAAGGAACCTGCCACATCTCACCTCCTTCTACCAGGACAAATTATTCAGGCTCGTGTCATCAGTCACCTTCTATCAAGACAAGTTATCTGAGCACCAAATTAAGTACTCAAGCTACCAATTCAAACTCATGCACCCTTAGCTTCGAGTAATTAGAAGTGCCAAATTCACCAAAAAAGGCAAAAACAATCACTAAACCTTTGACTATTCGATGCGCAAGCAAATTTTCTAAAACTCAATCAAACAACCTTTCAGCCACTCATACTCTATCTTAGCATTCTTACCCGCAACATAGATACAAGATTATTGCGTTCCCTTGACCTCATTTAAGAACCAAACCCATCCATATTCAAGTCTACAAGCGTCTAGGTTCATCAAACACCAAAACAATTAATTATAGTCTCAATGATCTATATCAACAACACAATAGAAAGTTCAGCAGCCATAATAAGTCATTATCAAATAATATCACTGACATGCGCTAGTATATATTTTATTACCAATCAAAGAGCAGAATTCAGTCCTTATCTCAACAATTTCATTCCTTTCAGGAAACATGCAACTGATGCAAGAGATAAGTTATCACCTAATCACATAAACACATGGACTCAAAGGTTGATCAATAAACAGCTAATAACTCTAAACCCTCAACATGGTTGCCAAACAGCACTGGCAATCCAACTTCTTGGACATGAAAGAATTAGCAAAAGACCTCCAATTCGTTCAAACTTTATGTTCACACGACCATCTCAGAATAAGCTTTCCTACAATCATAAATCACAATTTTTAGAGCATCCTAGCTCCATAAAATAAGGGAAAACCGAGTGTTCCTACTCTCACAACAGCACCACACCCTATTACTCAGCAAAATTTCTAAACGACACGTAACCACTCTGTACTAACCTGATTTTTGGTAGGGAAACTCTAGACACACTAAGCTTCATACTATTTTTGGACACGCACGCAAGTCTTGTAGAATTTATTATAATTTTCACAGTTGCTGTCCTGTTTCTAGAACCAGATCAGGGAAACTAGTGAGGCAGCCCTTTTCTAAAAATCCGTACTAAATTCTGAAGTTATTGAAACGCTCGCAAATTTGATAGCACAAGACTAGGCACATCTACCTTTCAACACCATTTGGTCCGATATGATTTCGAATCCTGGGGAATCAATTGTAAATTGTAGAAGTTAGTCATCTGCTTATGACGTTCTACAGAAATCAATTTCAACAACCACACTTCCAAAATTTTCCATAATAGTTAACGAAATGCTCCCCAACTTTCCAGTATAATACTAGACATCATCTTCACCCTAGACTTTATCTGGTGTGATTGCGATCATTGGGGAGTTAATTATACACATTAAGAGTTGCTGTCTTGCTTTGAAACAGTTTAGACACCCAGATTTGCAGCCCAACTTCAAACGCGCCTAACTAATTACTCAATAACTTAAAACCCATCAAACATGAACAGAAATAAAATAGACACATCCAAATATCATTAGAATTAAACGTGATCCTATTCCAAGAACTGTGGAATTAATTGTGCAGTTTTGAACATGGTTTCCCTGTTTTCGAAATCTGGCAGAATCAAACCCAGCAGCCCAACTTGCAAGGATCACAATTATATCCACACTTGGAAAAAACTTCTAAAATTTGATCCCAACAAACTAAAAAATCCTAATTCTAAAGCTAGTGGGATTAATTATGAAATTTAGAACTTGGCTTTCCTGTTTAAAGTTAAGTGCAAAAGTAGATTTGGCGGCCCAATTTCGTAAATTCATAACTAATTCCATACTTGTTGGAATCCTGTCAAATTTTAAACGTGGTATATAGGTTGAGAAATTGATGTTGCAACTTGCTGCTTCTGCAACCAAATTATGCAGAAAATTAGTTTTAAGAAAAAGCAATTTCAATAACCTATAACTTCTATTACTTTAAAAAATTTTAAGGCACCAAATTGGGGTTTCAAGGTATTAACACAGGTTTTATATCATTCAGCGCTCAAGCCTATACTCAACTTAACCATTAGCCACCTGAATTTCTAATTCAGTGAACTTACAAGCTCTTCAACTCCAATACAAACCTCCAAGCTCAGCCATTTCCATAAATCAGCCACATATCATCAGTGTACTTAGAATTTTACACCATCCTACCCATGCAAAACAAAGCCTACTTGCTAATTAGCTCAGAAACATAATAAAACAGTGATAGTCACTAACCAAGTAACATGAATCAGCATTTTTAGATTTAGCAGAAAATTTCAGCCACCTTATCAACACAAATACAAAATATATATAACCACATGCAAACACATCACATATGACTATCCTACAATCACATGCATTCAACTAAATCAATTGATCAGGAATATCCTACTTGTTTGAAGCTGAAAATTGAAGTTTGAGGGTGAATAGTGGCTCGGTTGAACTTAAATTAAAATAGAATGTAATTATCCCAAATTGAAGGAAATTAACTCTAAATTAAAACTAGACTTTCCAAATTTTTGTGTATTTACACTAAACACACCAAAGAATACCTGCAAGCATCCACAAACTGGCCAGGTGTAAGGCGCCAAGGATATGCGGCAAACTTTGTAGCAATTACTATGTCACTGCCACTCCCTTTTTGTTCTGAATAATTCAATACTCAAAAAACCCGCAAAAGACATGTAAGAAATGAAATTGAAAAAGGAAAAATATGTGATGAACCTTGAAAGTCTCGGATGAACCTTCCAAGAAGCTTCTCGCTCTGGCCATTTAAGCTTCCAGTGCCATAAGAATCAGCAGTGTCAAATAGATTGACACCATTCTCCAGAGCAATATTGAAGACTTGCTGAAGCTCTTTATCCATGGATTGCTGGTAACCCCAAAGAAGTTGATTTCCCCATGCCCATGTTCCAAACCCCATTGGAGACACACTCAGAGGCCCTATATTCACCTGTCATGACCCATGAACACTAGCCATCATCACATAACAACATCAAAATGAAAAAGAATAGATGTAAGCTGTGACTAACCTTTTGGGTTTGCCAGAAAGGAGGGAATTTGAGAGAGTTGAATATGGAATATGATAAGGGGTTAATATTTGAAGGGCCAAGACTCAATGCTGAGAGTGCCATAGTTGCTCAGTCTTGATGAAAGCATAAGAAGTTAGATTAACACAGATTCAGCAACACAAACACAAACTCTTACTCTCTTGCTAACTTGTTTGGAGCTCGTGTTCTGATGTATTTTTGTGTGGTTGGGGATACTTTGAAAAACAAAAAAGAAGACTTAACCTAAAATTCTATTTGAACACTAATATTAATAATTAAAATCTACCACCATGTATGTGTAAATGTGTAATACATGTGTCGTTTTATTTTATCATTCAATGTTAGGGAGCCAACGTTAGTGAGCTTATAGGGAGCCCATAAGTGTAATTAAGAAAATAATGGGTGGTAAAAAAGAAAGAAAAAATAAGTAAAATTGATATTGGCTCCCTGACGTTGACTCCAAGACTTTCTCTTTCGATACATATATTTTACATTCTTGTTATTTGAAAAAGTGATTTACTAAACCAAGTGGTTAACCAAGTAATCTACAAAAACCACCACCACTCTCATTAAGGAGCGCGTGTTTACAGGGAGAGGTTACATTCTGAAACGTACTCTCACCACGTACTCTCACCACCGCTCTTCAAGAACATTCGATAAATCGTCGTCCTCCTTCGTCAATGTCGTCTTCTTCATCCTCCATCGTTGTCCTTCTCCTCCTCCTCCTCACCTTCTTCTTCTTCTTCTTCTTTGTTTTATGTTCCTCTTCCTCCTCCTCCTTCTTCTTCTTCTCTGTTTTATGTTGATGTTGTTGTTGTTGCTATCGTTGTTGTTGTTGTTGCTGCTGTTGTTGTTGCTGCTGCTGTTGTTGTTGCTGTAGAGAAATATGAAGCAATAATGCGCAGAAATATAAAGCAACATTGCGAAGAAACAAAAAGCAATAATGCGCAGAAATAGAAAGCAACATTGTTCAGAAAACCGAAAGCAATAATGCGCAGAAATAAAATATTCTTCTTCTTTCCTTCCTTCCTTCTTCCAAGTCTGCATCTACATCTTCTTCTTCTTTTTCTTTCATTCATTTCTCCTTCCATATCTGCATCAACATCATCATCATCATCATCATCATCTTCTTCTTCTTCTTCTTCTTCTTCTTCTTCTTCTTCTTCTTCTTCTTCTTCTCTGTTTTATATTGATGTTGATGTTGTTGTTTTGTTGTTGTTGCTGCTGCTGTTGTTATTGTTACTGTGCAGAAATAGAAAGCAGCATTGCGCAGAAATATAAAGCAGCATTGCGCAGAAACCAATAATGCACAGAAATAGAAAGCACTATTGCGCAGAAATTGAAAGCCATAATGCGCAGAAATAGAAAGCAATATTGCGCAGAAACATAAAGCAATAATGCGCAGAAATAAATAATTCTTCTTCTTCTTCATTCCTTCTTCCAAGTCTGCATCTGCATCTTCTTCTACTTCCTTTTCTTTCTTTCCTTTATTCTTTCACGTCTGCATCTGCATCATCATCATCATCTTCTTCTTCTTTTTCTTCTTCTTCTTCTTCTTCTAATAATAGAAAACAAAGAAGAAACTGACGATGGAAGTTCCAGATTGAAATCTAGTAACAGAGGAAAACGAAAACGACAATAAATGACGCAAATCAAGTCAAGAAGATGAAAAACGGAAAGAAAAAGATTTGTTTGGTTATTTACTTGGCTGAAGTTATATTAAGGGATTAGGGCGCGTGAGGTTAAAAGCTTGGCTAACCACTTGGTTACACAAAACCACTTGGTCAGCTAGCTTTATTGTATATTTTAATATGTATTATATACTAATAGCTGATTTTAATATGCAAATAGCATATTTTTGTTACATATTTTACCTTTTAAATATATATAATGTAAAATACTATTTTAAATATTATTTTTATTTTTATTTAGTTATTATTTTTTATTTATTCTTTCTAAAGTTAGAAATTTTTTAATTGTACAGGAATATTAAAATAAACATTAGATTGCAATTATTTAATCTAGTTGTGTAATAAAAAATTTTTTGTGACAAGATGTGTAATAAATTAACAAAACAATAATATTATTATTCTTTAATAAATTAACAAAATTCTTAATATTATGTTTTAATAAATTAAAAGAATTATTAATATTATTATTTTTAATAAATTAAAAAACTTATTAATATTAACCATTTTTTAATTTATTAAACATTTATATTAAACAATTGCAATCTAATTTTATTTTAATGTTTTTGTACAATTAAAAAAAATTATTTTGAAAAGAGTAAATATAAAATAAAAACAATTAAATAAAAATAATATTTAACAAAATATTTTAATTATATATATTAGTTGGAAAATATAATATATAGTTTTATAATATGTATTAAAAATTAGGGATAAATGATTTTTCGGTCCCTAAAGTTTGGGTCACAATCAAAATGATTGTTAACATTTTTCTTTGTCAAAATGGTGTCTAAAATTTAGTTTGTATTTAAAATTATCTTTTTAACAATTTTACCCTTTCTTTTCTTTTTTATAGAAACGATTATTGACTAACTCAACAAAAAAGGGTTCTTGACCAAACTCATGTTCATTTCTTCAGTGCCTAAACTCATTTTCACTACCTATCTCAAACTCATCTTCACTAGCATTTGTGACTTTGTGAGAATAAGAGAAGTGAGAAATAGAGAAAAGTGAAGTTGAGAACTCCAAATCCTAACCGTTACCACCTAAAATTCTAGCTCTGCCATCCTTACACATTGCTATCGTTGCAACCTCCAGCCATGAAAGACACCTCACAAGAATGTTGCATGTCGCTGACGTTGTCGCCACAACGTCGCTCTCCATAGAAGGTTTCACGATTATTTTTTAAACAATGTTAGGTAACCAATAAGAATTCAGCTAACATCAGCCAATAACTTAAATTGGATGTTCTATTTCTTTAGGTTTCAGATGTTTTATTTTTAAAAAAATACAAAGTTAGCTGATTGTTAGTTGCTTTATTTCGAATGTTTTATGACTTTTATTCTAAACATTCTAAAAACAATGGTTACTAATGTTCTATTTTTTGTTGGTTGATTTATTGGTTAGAAAAATATTAGTTACATATATTTTTCCTTTTTCGACATTTATCAATCACAAAACAAATTTTACCAAATCAAATCTTTGACGGTGACGAATGATTTGATTAATATTTTATTTACAATAATTATAGGCATCCAAGCTTTTTGGACAACCAAGCTAAACCAAGTCATACTCACTCACGCGCCTCAATCATTTAAATTAGGTTTGTTCGTTTTTTTGAAAACAGCACCCCCTAAAATTTCGTTCATTCCTTATTTTACTCACAGCCGTTTTCTTCCTTTTTTTCTCACTTTTCACTCACGCCGTTTTTATGCTCAAATATCGTGATCGATTTTGTGCTTGCTTCTCATCCTTTGATTGACGATGGAAGGCACTAATGAATCGTCTGCTTCTGAGTTTTCATCTGCATCAGAATCGAGTATCCAGGTACGTTCCTAGCTGAGTATTTGTTTGTTTTCTTCGTTTGATTTCGTTATGAGTTGGATGATGAATTACTTCGTGATTCTATTCATTTGATTTCTTCTTTTGATTTGTTTTTGTTTGGATTCTGAATTACTTTGTATAGTTAGTGTATTTTTAACAGATCAGACGCTTTGTGTGATTTATTCCGTTTCTATTTTTTGATACATTCCATTTCTAAAAAACGAAATATTCTGTTTCTATTTTCGAAAAACCTGACTTTTATGTTTTGTTCTATGTGTTTCAGTTTCCGTTTCTGAAATACTCATTATTCTGTTTCTGTTTTTAAACATACACGATTGTTACTATTTTTAGATTGTTTCAGTTTCCGTTTCTATTTTATGTGAGATTCCGTTTCTGATTATGCATTTTTCAGATTTTGGACGATGACGAACAGGATTATATTCCAAGGGCTGGGATGACTTTCCATATACTTGAAGATGCTTCTGCTTTTTATAAAGAGTATGCTAAACATGTTGGATTCTCTACTAAGATAAGGAACACTAATAGGTGCAAGGAGACCAAGGAAATAAAGAACCAACTTATCACATGTAATAGAGAGGGGAAATGGACTTTTGAGATACCGTGTGTGGAGAAGACTAATCATACGTGTGGTGTGAACTGTCCTGCTAGGATTTATGTGCACATAGTGAAGAAAACGTTACGCTGGTGCATTTCGAAGGTGGTTCTTAATCACTCACACCCGTGTTGCCCGGATGAATCTCAGATGTTGCCTCAGCATAGGGAGTTAAGTATGCAAGTTCGCCGCACTATTGAAATTAATGAGGAAGCTGGCATTAGACCAAATCAAACATACAAAGCGCTTGTGGCAGCTGCCGGTGGGCACAACGAGTTGGGATTCATTGAAAAAGATGTCAGAAACTTCATTACAAGGGATATTCGGAACGTTTCAGAAGATCAAGATGCGAACGAGCTTGGAGGTTACTTATATAGAATGAAGGAGCAAAACAAAGATTTCTTTTATGAAATCGCTCTTGACGGTGATAATAGGATAAAGAATGTGTTCTGGGCGGATGCAAGGAGCAGGGCTGCATGTGAATATTTTGGAGACGTTGTCTCGTTTGACACAACGTATAATAAAAACAGGTGTGAATATTTTTTCATTTCCGTTTCTGTTTTACTCATAATTTCGTTTCTCTTTTTCACCTTTCGTATTAATTATGCATTATTTTGTCATTTTAAAACAGATACGATCTTCCCTTTACTTCTTTTGTTGGGTTAATCATCATGGCCACTCCATACTCCTTGGATGTGCTGTAATGAAGAACGAGGACATTGAATCATTCAAATGGCTTTTCGGTTGTTGGATTCGTTGTATGGG
>JASCZI010151212.1:54431-68495 GCA_036250425.1 Stylosanthes scabra
ATTGCAACAGTTGTAGTGAGAGACCTAAAAAAATGCCCTTGCTGAATAAAAAAAAAAAAAGAGAAACGGAATGTTAGTTACATATTAGATCATAAAGGAATTTTAAAAACCATATAGAGTGTAGCTCACATTCTTGCTGCCACTGTCATCCTCCTCGGTTTGTTTTGCCTTCTCAGTTTGTTTTGCATCTGATTTCTTTGGTCTCCCCATTTTCTGTTGCATGTTTCAAATATAGAAACGGAATTATCAGAATAAGAGAAACGAAACATAAGCAAACCAATAACAGAACATATATAACACAGAAACGGGATCAACATCAAAACAGAAACGAAATAATTATCAAAACAGAAACGGAATATAAGGACAGCCCTAAAATACCCAAAATCAAAATCAGAACCACTTTAATCCCAATTTAAACCCTAATTTTAGATTCCATAATGCACAATCAGATATAGAGACCCAATGTATAAATGTTTCGAACCCTAGAACCAATTTTATCCCCAAATCAAATCATACGTTCACCCTTTACCCCCTATTTGAACCCTAATTTACAGCCACGTTGATCAGAGACGAACTTAAACAAAAATAGAAACGGAATCAGTATCAGGAACAAAAACGAAATAGATGAACATCACCAAACAACCCAAAACCAAAACCAGAAACACTTTAATCACGTTTTAAACCCTAAAATTCATTTTTAGCCCCAAATCAGATCACAATTTTACCCTTTCCCCTATTTCGAACCCTAATTTACAACCACATTGATCACGAACGGACATAAACAAAAAACAGAAACGAAATCAGTCACAGAAACAGAAATGGAATAGCAAACCAAACCAAAGCACGTAACCGAAATGGGAAACGGAATGCATGCAAGATCAATCATAACGAAGTAAAAAAAAGAGAAACGAAAGCAAACTAACCTTGTTTTTTTCGAAGAGGAGTCGTTGATCGTTCTTTGAGTTTTCTTCGCAAGTCAATCTTTCTTCGAGTGTGTGAGCGGAAGTTTTGATTTTGGTTATTAATGCTTCTGTTTCCGTTTTTTATGTGAGTGTGTGAGTGGGGGAGTGAAGAGAAACTGAATCTTTGCCTTCCAAAACCGTTTCTCCTCATTTTTTCAATTTTCAATATTAAATGAGACAGTGTGTATCACGCGTCTGAGAGTGAGAGTGATATTAAAAAACTTGGTTTGACTTGGATGATGGTATTGCTTGTATGTGTAGTGGTATTATTTTATTTAAAGGGTAAAGTATAATTTTTTTAAACTAAAGTTTGTTAAAAGTTTTAAAAATACGTTTAAGTTTTATTTTATTTCAATTTTGTCATAAAATTTTTTTATTTGCATCAAATGTATCCCAGTTCAAAATTTAAATACCAATGATATATTTGATATAAATTAAAAAATTTTAAAGTAAAATTAAAATAAAATAAAATTTAAAAATATTTTTAAATTTTTTCACAAATTGTGAGAATAAAAACTATACTCTACCCTTGCATAAATGATCAATTAAGTTATCCTCGAGAGTTACAACTATTATCGAAAAATAATTATTTCCTGTTAATTTGAGCTTTTTTTACTTTTAAAAAAAATCTTTTTTGTACCTAGAGTTTCAAACGTATTGAACAGAGTTAACTAATTCTTTATAGTATACTTACCAGATTTTTTATTACAAAACAAAATGTGAAATATTGACGGAGATGGAGTGCCAGCAGATGAAAGTGCTGATTTTATAAAATGCTTGCATTTATTCCATCCCTGATTTGTTAAACCACAAGCAATTTGCAACTCTTAGTCAATGTCCTACCAGAGTTATGGAGGATAACAACAGAACGTACAAATATATGAATACTAAAGTATTTATGTATTTTGTCAAACTAAGTTATTTATTCTTATCGAATAAAAAATTATTTTAATATTACATAGAAATTCATTTCGGTGATATTTTTTACGGTAATATTAGATGTACCATTATACATATATTTATTTTATTTTTTATATTATTTAACACCGAAATAATTTTTTATTTAGTATATAAATAAAAGACTTGGTTGATCAAAGTAAATATACATATGACATTACTGATTTTAATATTATCTTGTAATAATTTATAGAAAAATTTATAAATATTTCTGAATAACGTTGTTCTGCTAGTTTCAACGGTTGATTTTAATTATAATAGATCTCAATTATAAAAATATATTTTATAATTTTAATCAACTACTAAAATATTTAAATACTAAAGATTTTGGAATATTACAAATTTTCTTAATTTAACAAAATACATATTAGAATATAAAATCTATCTACATATAATAATGGAAAACAAGTTCACATATGCTTAACAAGTGTCAACACTACATTCATTAATGCTAAAAAAACAATAATATAATAACAAAGGACTTCTGAAATAAAAAAACAAAAGCAATAAAATAATAATATAATAACACTGTGGGGCCAGACCTGTATTTTCAAAAATCAATAATGGAGGGAATTTTCCCTCCCAAAATTTCAAAAATCAAATTATAGTATCTTTTTTTATGATTTTTTCTCTCAAAAGAATAAAAGAAATTGAAGAAAGAGAAAAGAAGCACAGCCAAAAGAAAAAAAAAAGCTTTCTATACTCTCTTCTCCCTTTTCCATTCTCATTTTCTCATCTCTCTTCATCAAATGAAAGAGAAGAAAACTCGCCGCAGCGAATGAAGGGCGGAGCAACGGCGGAGGCCAGAGCAGCAGCACGGGCGAAGGCGTAGAAGTACCCCGATGTAGAAGCAACGGAGGCCAGAGCAGCAGCAAAGAACGTGATTCGTTTTGTGGGCGACAGCGTGAAGAGGCAGAGGCCAGAGGAGCACCATGACTGCGACGGCACTAGAGGAGCACCACGCGACATGCAGTGGCAGAGGTAGAGGTGGTGAGAAGAAAAATGGAATGATCCCCAATTCAACAACTTCTTCCTCTCCCCCATTGCTGAAGAAGACGAGAGAAAGAATCGAGATAGAGGCTAAAGCCACCGTTGCTGGTGTTGCCATCGAGCCTGAAGGAGGTTACCGTTGAGCTGCTGCCACTACTGTCATTGCTACTCTTACTCCACTGTGTAAACGTTGTTTACTGCTTTTTCTTCTTGCAAAGGTAATTTTTTTATGATTCAATGGCTATTATGTTTTTGGTTTGGTCTTCAACAAAGAGGATCCTTGAAATATCATAAAAATAGTACTGTTATTGGGAACTTTGATTGGTGTTTTTCAGATCTGCTGCTCTTCCTCCACTTCTGCTAGCCCTGTTTTCTGCGTCTTCATTTTGCATAGGTAATTTTTTTTTTGGTAAAAGACATCAATTTGTTTCATATCTTCTTTAGTTTTCTGTTTGTAAAAAACATTGGAATTTAAAAATCAAACAAAAGCAATTGTTTACAACTTGCAACTTTTTATTGTAATATGAACATTGTCATGATTTCATATTAATTTCATGGCTGAGTTTTGATTTTTCATGGGTTTCTATTTTTTTAGTTAAGCCTATGAATTCATTTTAATTATTGGATTTTACTTCCTGGGATGTAGATCTGAGTCAGATATGGTGGAGAAAAGTTCACTGAAGGGATAAAGGAGGTCATTGGTGTTGCTCTGCAAAGCAGGAGTTGAGATGACAAGCTCTATAGGTATATCATTCATTCTAATATCATTCATTTCATGATATTCTAAGATATCGTATTGATATTGCTGATAATGATTTCTTATTTTTTAAAATTTTCATCCTATATGTTTTTTACTGTAGACTAAGACTATTTCTTTCAATAATGATTGTTCATTGGCAAAACTAATAAATTCCTTTCAATGAAACTAGTCCATTTTATCATATCTATAACACAAATCTTTGTTGTTTTTATCAGTTATGGATGTTAGCTTAGTAATTTTGGTTGATAGAGCCCTAATTAGTTTTGTCTATCATCTGTAATGTTTTAGTGTTTTTCTATTCCTGTAACAGTTTGTTCTTATGATTTGCTCTTCTTTGAGAGTCATTGAATTCAAATTTTGAAACCATTTTAACATAAAACTAAAACAGCCTCTTCATTGTGCTTGGTGGTTTAACGGAATATACATTCATTTGGAAATTTATTTTCATTTTATATGTTTCAGTGTTTTCTATTCCTGTAACCGTTTTTGTACTTGTAATCTGCTCTTCTATGGCAAGCATTGAATTCAAATTTAAGTAAGTCTGAATTGAGAGAAATAAATTTGGTCGTTTTTGTGCTTGCCAAGGTGTGGTGCTGTGGCAATCGTGGCTACTCCATTGATGCTGGCGTTGCTGCTTGCACATCCTCCAAGTCAAACCAAGAAGAAGAGGAATAATCAAATCATATAAGCCACTGGTATTGTGTCTGCTACTAATATTATTATTAACAAATTGTTGCAAAGAGGTGTACTGAGCTCATGGTTATAATTTGTAAATTAGTATTTAAAATTCTGCAGCAGCTTTATGAAACCACCAGGACTAGCTGTCCAGCTCATGTAATTTGGGGTATTGTCTTTTTTATCAAACTCTTTATTTACCTTTGCTAATTTTGAGATTTTGAGTTTGATGGAAAATACATGTGTGCTCAGTGTTAGCTAAATACCTTTGCTAAAAGTTTGCTTATGATTTAACTAGATATGAAGTTTCCTATCTCATGAAATTGTTCTGTTTTAATTAAATTATATATGTTGTCATGTTTGTTTTTTTCCCCTTTCTTTCTTTCTTAGTGATCAAATTGAATACTTGGCATGACTCACCTTAGTCCATGCTTCCTATTCTGAAGAAGCTCATTGCTGGTGGTATTTGGATATGGGTTTTTAGGTAAAAAAATATTGCATGTCATCCACACTATTTTACAGTAATTATTTATCATTTTGTAATCCACTTAATTTCTTCATTTATGTAGTGGAGATACTGATGGAAGCATTCCAGTAACTTCCACCAGATTAACATTGAGAAAATTGGAGCTTAGCATTGTTTAAGATTGAATTCCTTAGTATACCAGCAGACAGGTAATTAAATTGCTAGATAATGCACCGCTTACTATGATCAATGATTATTAAACTATATATTATGTAATTTCTATGATAAAGTATTTAAAATTTTCAAGAAATTCAAGATAAATGTCTTCTATAAGTTATTACTTAGCTAACAGATAGTCATAACTCTTGATATTATCTCATGAGATTGTTATTAACTAAAAAGTTAATATGAATTTTATCTCCAATAGTTTAGATGACATTTTGAATGTTATGATTTATCGGGTTCTAAAGCCTTTTCTCATTTCAGGCATGGAGGCACTGATCTTGGTCTCTGCATTGTAAAACTTGGTGAGTATGATAAGGGGATTTTAATGCCATGTTCATGTTTTGGAAAGTTTACTTCTCTTCATTGTTATTAGAATGCTTAGATTGTGGTATTCTTATTTTCTGCTAGGTGTTTGTTAGTGGCTAGCTGAGTTGGCAGCTTATAAATACTGTTCTGTTAGTTGTTTAGTTCATTATCGTGAATTGTGCATTTTCTGTTAGTTGTTGAGAGTACTCTCTCTCAGCTGGTACTCCAGCAGTGTAACCCTTCGTGAGGATTGAGAATTCCCATCCTGTGAGCAATAAAGACTACCGCTAATTTTTTTCTATTTAAGAAATGGTTAGCAAATGATAAGGGAAAGGCAAAAGTTTTTATTAATCAATCTTGAATATCAGTTTAGAGGGAGGAAAGTTTAATCTTAATTAGCATGCCAATGAATGGGTAATTTTCGTTGAAAAATTTTAAATAATTTAGTGTATAAATAATGAAGCAGATTAGTAGGTAGCAGTAGCTTTAATCAAAACAATCTAATCTTACTAGAAGCCAATCATATTGTTCTATTTGTGCAGTTCTTAAAACTATGGAAGCATATTGAAAAAAAGATAACATATTATTGCTAATTTTTCCTATTTCAGAGATGGTACATATCAGAAAGAAAAGGCAAAAGTTTTTGAGATTGTAATCTTGAATGAGTTCAGAGGTAGGAAACTTCAATTTTATTCATTTGGACAATAAAAGGGTAATAAAGACAATACTATTTTAAACAACTCAGAGCTAAAAGAACAAAAGAGATAACACATAACATTATTTTTAATCAAAATAATTGAGATTAAAGAAAGGCAACTATATTGCTCCTAGCAAAATTATGGAAGTGAGTTAAAAAAGAGATAAAACATTATTGTGTATTTTATCTACATGTAGTATTGTCTTTTTTACCGTTAATTGAAAATACATATGAGCTCAGTGTCTTATATCTTAAAGGATTTAAATCTTTGAAGCTTACTGATTACTCCAAATTTTATATCATATCTAATTTCGTTTCTGCTCTTTAATATGATTTGATAAAGCATTCTCTTATATGTGCGTATGTAGTTGGATTGAGATATTTGATCATTCACTTTATGTCCCCTCTTTCAAACAAATTATACACCAAATATCATTTGATCAATTATAAGACCAGTCAGTTTAAAATATTTAAAATGTTGTGTTGAAAACAGAAACATCAACATTGCTAATGGTGAAGCCATAAGCAGACCAAGGAGGAAGTAAGTCTTTATGTTCACCTTGCGAGTATTTCTCTGCTCATATGAATTAACATAAATATGCATTTCTAATTGATTTTTTTGTGGGATGCCTGCATTTTTTTGTTGATTGCTGTATGAAGTATCAGATATCACCAGCAAGAGAGGGAGAGGTGTGCATTCTATTTACACATACCAAAGGGTAGGTATAAAACGTCAATGTCTCAATGCTATTTTGTGTTTTAAATTATAAATAAAAAATAAATAAAAGATGATGACTAACATTAACAGTTATATTTGAAAACAGCCACTTGATTACAAAGTGTTACGAGAAAATGTTGCATTGAACCATGAACAATATCATCCTGCTGGAATGTCTGGGATATCCCTTCTTTTTGAACCCTGTTGTATTTTGGGGTGAAACTGAATAGCTTCTATTTAAAATCTGTTTATATCATATTAGAAGGTTAGGAATGGAGCTATATATAGTTATATGAGGGAACACATAATTTCATGGTTGTTTTAGTGCTCTGTCTTTTGCATTTGAACAATTACTCATCTATGTTTTTGTTGAATTTTTATTTTGCACTTATGGCATGTATTTTTTTTTTGGTTCTGAATTTTTATTTAGTGCTCTGTCTTTTGCATTTGAAAATACTTTCATTTCTATCACCAACAAGTACCCATTTATAAACTTATGTGGCGTTTGCAGATATGTGTTGGTTCATATATTTTAGTAGATTTTTTTTCTTTATAATTGTTTTAATAGAATTCATATATTCTATGTATGGATCTAATCTGTACGTAGTAAAATACATGGGAACCTACTAAAATTATATTTTTGTGTTGAGACAATGTGATTCACATGTTTGCAAGGCTAGATTTACTAAGTTATTACCATATGATATCTTCTCACAATTCACACTAAACAATTAATTCTACATAATTTACAATGTAAAATAATTATTATAAGTGAACAACAAACCAGTTAAACGAGATAATTCCTCAATTTTGATCATGACATCAAAATTGGGGGATTAATTTAATTATTATCTTATAATTAAATATTTTTGTTTAGGCCATCATATAGGATGTTTTGTTAAAAGGTAATGCAAATGCTAAACTAAAGTTTATTTTTATTTTGTGCAAATATTCTTAAAAATTCGACCTTATTGTTATATTTGTCTTTTTAAAATTCACATTTAAAATGTTATACCAAAGAAAAGGACAAACATTCTATTTTAGATGTTGAATTTAAAAAATTTTAATAATTAAATTAATTTAAATGTAATATTTTTAAAATTATTTCAAATATTATTTATATGTTTCTAGGTACATTTCATAGAAATTAATCAATTAATTATTTACGAATCAAAATGGGTTTTTTGAATAATATTATATTTTAATATAAAATATTTTTAATTATGTCAATTATCTTGCAAATTTCCCGCGCAACGTATATATATAAAAATGAATTAAATGATTCTGAAAACATTGTATCAGTTGGCAACCAGTCACCACACACACACCAAAGCTTTTGTACTTACGGTTTTGACAATTGCACAGATTATTATAGATTTCAACTACAAAGTTCACATCTACGCCCATGGGATGATCAATTATCAGGTATGGCTTAACATATTGAAGAGTTTTCCTTCAGGTCCTTCATTACATCTTGATGTTGGTTTATCTGAGTTTTTGAACAAGCCTAGCAGATCAGAATCAATGTATGCTGAAAAATGGTTATTGGAATACAAATTAAGAAATTAGCAGGTTCATTGTTTTATTAAAGTGAAGTCAACATTTTACGCATGTTAATATGGACATAGCTAAAAGCCTAAAGTGATTAAAGAAAGACCAATTTAAGAATACATAAAAGGTTTAAGATTTAAACCTGGTAAATGACAAGTGAAAAAGAAAATAATAATAATATAAAACACGCACGCGCACACGGATCTGAAGGCATAAGCATGAAGAAACAGAAACAAGTCACCATATTATTCTTCTAAATCTCTATAAAGAAAAAGGGAAGGGAAGAAAAAGAATTGAATTATTGAGTGAGGAGTGAGGCTGTCTTAGTTATCTTCCTATAAATCAAGCCTACAAAACTTCTTCTCTTCTTATATTCTTCTTGTTCAGGCACCTCTTGATCATCATCACATTGCTATTCTGGTTTCCGAAAAAGAAGAACCAACCTTTCTTTGTTTCTTTCTTCTTCAAGGAACCATCATCAAAGCATGAAATATAAGAGCGTGTATGTGGTTCTGGTGCACCTTTTTTTTTCTTCTTTCTCAAGTCCAGAAATCCAACCATTGTGAAGTGCTACATGATTGATCCAAGATTCCGCTTGGATCCTCGTTGTACCATTTCTCATGTGATCCCAAAGGAATTACTAAATGCTGCTCACCATCATCCATTCTCATAATTTGGTGGTGGTGCTCTCTTTCCTCATCAGGTTTATCATCAGAAGGCAAAGGTACCGTGTCATCATCAACGCCCTCATTCGAAAGACTTGGCTTTGCTTCTTCTTCGTTAGGCCTCCAATTGCTGTGGGGACTTCCTGAACCACCACCATCTGTGCTACTTCCCATTTCAATAACATTCTCTTCTCTTCTTCCATCACCATGAGATGATGATACTACCATCAAATCATTCAACTTCTTTAGCTCAATTAGCTAATTCAGAGAGAGAAGGAAAAAAAACATAATTAAGAAAAAGGTCTTCTTAGGAAACTGCATAATATATTTCACTTTTGCAGCAGTGCTACATGCCGGCACAATTTATTTATTTTGGCATTTTACAAGTTGATGGAAAAAAGAAAGGCCAAATATACCAGAAAAATGTAGGTGCTGGATAAAATTGTTAAAAAAATCTCTGAGAAAAAAAGAGTACACTAGATGATACAATTTAATTTAAGGATTGAAAAACATGAATCAAGAAATGGAAGTGTAAGTTTTACCTCTAAATTGTAAAGTGTCATTTTCTTTTCTGAGGGACTCAAAGTGAGAAGCTAAGCAGTCATATTCATCTTTTAAGCTTCCTATATTCTTGCTCTATCCGTTTTGATTTCCACCTTGCCCTTCTGTTCTGAAACCATATAGCAACTTGCCTAGGCTGAATCTTCTTCCTTGGCTCAAGCTTGGATTCTGACTCAAATATGCACTCAAGTAATCTAATTTGCTCATCACTGAACCTTCTCTTGTTCACTATCTTGCTCTTTTTCCTCTTAACATTTTTGGTCTGTGGTAGTGCTAGTTCTGAAGATGTGACACTTTCAACATTCTTCCCTTTTGATGCTTGAATATACTCATCATCATGATCCATCACCATATATGCTTATTTAGTGGGTTGAGAATGGATGGTGATTTTTAATTTCAAAGTCTATAGGGTGAATTTGGAATTGGAATTATTTGTTAGAAATAGACAAATATGTTTTGACACCAACATAGAAAATATGATGAAAACTATAGTTTTAAAAGGCTAATGTGGGGGATCAGGTTAGAATATATAGCAATAAAGAAAACATATGTGAATGTGAAGCTTATTGTTGGAACTTGCAAATGAAGGATCATAGGGACCTATATGGGATTAGATACCGTGTGGTTCTTGATATCTTTGGTTCTCTGTAGCAAGAAACTATCTATTTTTTGCTTTCTTTTACTTGTGTTGGCTAACTATAGGGCAATTATTAAGTTCTCATTATACACTATTTTGTTTGTATAAGGAACATACTTACTTGTCACTAGTCGTTTCTCACCCCACAGAAGCGCACGTCTCTATTCTTTTATTTTATTTTTTCTTGAGTAAATGATTATGAGGGGGTGAGAAAATATCTTGACAAGAATAACAAGTATTTGTACCTGTCACTGCTAGTACTGGTAGGAATTTAACTAGTGTAAAATGTTTGTTATATTAATTCTCGAAATATTTAGTTTGCAGATAAAACATTCTTTCAAGAAAAATAATATTTTCGGATTTTCCATGGTTAAAATTGTGGTTTGATCCATGTTAGCACTAAGCAGCATCAGGAGCAATTGATATGTTACTGTCGCCAAATAGTTTGATCATAGGCTGTTGAACTCCACTTTGATGATGATACAGGATATTGAGTTTCCAGTTTTAATTACAGTTCTCTCTATCAAAGGCTACCTTAAAAAACATCACAATTTATGTCCCAAAAAGAAACATAATAGTTTTACTTCTGTCAGGACGTTAATTTGCTGCGCTATTTCTTTTTATTAATATGGAGAAAGTAATAATTTAACTTTAACCATATATATTAAGAATAAATCTATGTGTACTGTTATATACACTTGTACAAACCATTTAGCAACACAAAAATATAATATTAGCACAGAAATTTATATTTTTATGTGCTAATGTTTAATTTTTTCTGTGTTGCTAAATGATGTATACAATGATACATCTAGTATTACCTATAAAGCACAGACACTTCGTTGAATTGGCGTGTCCACGTGTCGAACACGACACTCACTGACACTCATCCGACACGCGTGTCTTCCGTGTCCCATCCGTGTCCTTAAAGAAACAAAAAATTCTTTTCGGACATACGTGACACTTCAAAATATCATCACGTGTCCACGTGTCCAACTTTATTTTTAACTTATGTTCTTAAAATGAGATTAAAAGTAGTATATATAACTACTTCTCAAAACTAAAAGTTAAACTAAATATTTTATATAATTAAAAAGACATTAAAAGTATTTAAAAATAATAATTTTAATTTTAATATAAATAAAATATCAAGAAATTATTATAATTTTATTAAAAAATATATATTTTATATATATGCTGTGCCCCGTGTTATATGAAAAATTGAGATTGGTGTGTCAGCGTGTTGCGTGTCGTGTCGTGTCCCGTGTCCGTGTCCTTGTCCTGTGCTTCATAGAGTATTACTCATTAATATTATAGAGAAAGTCTTAGTGGATAGTAAACTTAATTTAGTATAGGCAGCAAACATGATAGTGTATTTTCGTATAATAACTAAAAAAATATAAATGTTAAAGATGACAAGTGTAAATATAAATTACATAATTTTTTTAATACAAAATATAAACATTAGCACGAAAAAATGTAAATTTTTGTGCTAATATTTATATTTTTCTGTGTTACTGAATGAGTGAATGGTATGTATAGATAGGTATAATAGTACACATAAATTTATTACCTTGTTGATTAGTTATATGCTAATGGAAGTATACGTTTAAAATAAGCCTAACAATTTTATGCACATTAAATGTGCATATTTTTTGTGGATCATTTTTATGGATCTAAAATTAATATAGACCATATTAATATATAAATAAATAAGTATATTTAATTTATATTTCTATACAATTTAGTAATAAATGAAAAATATTTATATTTTTTTTGTATTTATTTAAAAGAATAATTCTAGACGTATACCTATTTTTTTCAACTAAGTCCAACCAAATTATTACTGTTCACGTGCTTTCACTAAAAACAAATAGAAATTTATATGTATAACGAACATGGTTTTATAGTTGACACGAACAGACTTTAAAACATGTTCGTTTGCTTTTAAATTTTTTATTCGTTTTCGTAGTAATATTCTACTATTCGTGCGCGTGAGTGA
The DNA here is from genome assembly GCA_036250425.1 of Stylosanthes scabra. Taxonomy (NCBI): domain Eukaryota; kingdom Viridiplantae; phylum Streptophyta; class Magnoliopsida; order Fabales; family Fabaceae; genus Stylosanthes; species Stylosanthes scabra. The sequence continues at coordinate 66,604 of JASCZI010151212.1, forward strand.
GAGTGGACAAAATTCACTTGGTTTTACTTGGTTAAAATATTGGGCTAATTACTTTTGTTTCTAATATTTAAAACAAATTTTAATTTTACCTGTATTATTAAATAATACGTCTTATTTTTTTTAATCTTACTCAAATCCCTAACTTTGTTCATAATCCTAATTCTAACTCCAATCTTATCGGTATGATCTCTGTCGAATGGCAACAACTCAATCCTACTCCAACAAGATATTCATGCCCAAATTGCATAACTCCCATCATATCTTGGTTCTCGGATTCATCATGTGATGTACAACAAAATTAGAACTAATATTATAAATAAATCACAGGATTGGATTGTGATTCAATGATAGTCTCGAACCAATTAGCACAGACAATTAGGTAAAGAGCCTCAAGGATGGAATCGCTAGAGGCTATGGCTCAATGACCTCCATTTTACACAGGCGCCAAAGATCAAAATATGACGATAGAGATCATGATGACGACTCTAAACATAAAGATTGTTTAATGGTTCTATTGAAATTTTAAAAGCATGAATTATGAGTTCAGATGGGTTTATTTGATTATTATTTTAAAAGCCTGAATTATGAGTTCAGATAGGTTTATTTTAATAGCCGCTTTGGAGAAAGGTCCACGACATTCGACAGTGATGAAACCATACTTCGTCGGGTGCATAAAGCCAACCGACGCATAAGCTTATGGCCTGCACTAGGACCAATCAGGCAGGCATCATACTTGTTTGCGCATTTATATAGGTTGAATGATTTGTCTGTGTTTGTTTTCTTGGTTTTTCCTTGCTATGAACAATTAACTACTTTCCCTTGGATACATGAATTGTACCTTCGTGACGTAAGCTCCTAGGATAGTTTAGTTGACCTATGCGTTGACTGGGAATGTTAGGTTTTCACCCCTGTCTTCTTTCTTTTACCCCACGCATAGATGAGAAGTGGCGTCATCTACTACGAGTACGAGAAATGCAAGAAGTTCGAGGATTTTGATATGAAAGCTAATGCGGAGCTAGGAACCTTCAAGATCAGGCGCGATCACTTTGATTATGAATATTTCGTTCATCATCTCCATTGTGTTAGATTTAATCCTATTGTCCATACGAGATCCTTATTGAGGCACTGATGGCTGACCAACCTCTGAGCTCTTCCGAAGATGGAAAATCTTTTACCTGAATTTCTTGTTCTTCTAGACGCCCAACACTGCATTACTCTCCGAGGGGGGTATCGTCGACCCAGCGAGTGTTTTCATCTTCGTCTACTAAGGGAGCTAGTTCCTCCCGTAGTAGGGTGGCTATTAAGACGTTGAGGATGCTTAAGAGTTGGAAACTCATTCCACCATCCTAAGGATGGATGTGCGAAGGAGATGAAGAGGAAAAAGGAGATTGGAGGGATGGAACCCTCTGTTGAGAAGAAGGAGGCTAGTGAGAAAAACCCGGAAGAAGAAGAAGACCCCGAGGAAGAAGTTTATGCTTCTCCTTCTCTATCTATGGACATTGATGCTTCCGAGGACTACTTACAGATCATCGAGGAATTGGAGCGCCGTCCCGAGTATTCTCTTATCCGTAGTGGTCACGCTTCGGTACCGGATTCGCCCATCTGACCGGCAGTCTGAAAGTCACAACACTTCGAGTTATGATCTCTTTGGAGTTTGGCGAATGCCATCGTCGGGTCCAAGTCTAAAGAGTGCATCGTCTTTCTAGTACGTTAGAGGCTTAGAATGTTGTTGTCGTTTTCCTTTTGTTTTAGTCCCGTGTCCTAGCTTAGGAAACCGTTGTGAGGTGAGGCCGGGAGTTCATGGTTACAGTATGGTATCTTGAGTCTGTACTAACGTTATTATATATATATATATATATATATATATATATATATATATATATATATGTTAT
>JASCZI010151213.1:0-19438 GCA_036250425.1 Stylosanthes scabra
ATATATATATATATATATATATATATATGATATATGTGTCAAAATTAATCTCTTATAATGCTTCACAAGTTGATTAGGCCAGCTTAACACACAATTTAAGCTACTTAAATTCAGCTAATCAAAGTTGTCTAATACACAAAAGAAAGTAGGGCGGCGAGGGGGGAAGAGGAGGAAAAGTACGCACATTGAAAGAATTCATCTTTGTTTGAACTCTTTGTGCAGCCATCAAAGCAAGCAATCCTCCATCATCGTGACCAATTAGCACAACTGAAGAAAATCCAATCTCAGAACAGAACGATAAAAGCAGGTCAACCTGGAAAAACAGAGATCCATCAGATATGTCATACATAGTTACCAGAGAGGAGGAAATTGAAAAGGCCGCAAACTGAATAGAAACTGAAAACTAGGCCTTGAAAGTTGAGAGACAAAAGTAAACCCACCTCTTAAACGGGAAGCAATCTGTTATATGTACATACCTTCTAGTACAATGACTAATACTTGTTCAATTAAAACTAGTCATATAAAACAAATAATTCCTTCTATTACAATGACTAATGATAAATAGTAAATCACCTGATTTTCAAGTTTATATGGATTTGGAAGTTCTTTTTCCTCCCAATCCTCGCGCCGTAACCTTGAAGTTAACCCCCAGCCAGGCCTATCAAATGCAGCAACAGGGCAATTACTCTGCTGGGCTAAAGATCCCAGTACATGCCGCCAAGAGAACACTCCTCCACCAAACCCATGTATTAAAACAATGCCTACTTGGCCAGCTGCCTCTAAACTTTGCTTCAAGCACAAACGATTTGATTTCATTGTTTCACTGCCTTCGTGAATTTCATCTAAATGCAGGGTAGGGATATCCTCCGAGGCAAGGAGAGAAGTTTCTGTACCATCTAAAAGGGGAGCATATAGAGAAGAGCCATGGAATTGATTGCTATAGCTCCTGGAGAGTTGTTGCTGGATTTTTTGAGTCATAGGCAGTAACTGTCTATTGAATTTCTGCAACCCTCCAGCTGTTGATGAAGTGCTGCAAGGAGTAGAAGATTCAAGGAAGGACGATGCTGAGGACAAGCTAATTGCGGGTGAACCAGGCAGGCTGACCTTGTAATGGACAGTAAGCCCTTGGCAGGTGATGAATAAGCTGTCTGAGTCAGCAAGTAATCTGACAGGCAGTTCTTCATCACGAGCTGGGCCAAAAGGTCTGTGCCTCATTTCACTATCACTTTTGGGGGTTTTGCCCCCAGAAGGAGCAGGAGATCGTGGGACCTTTTGGTAGCTAGAGAAAACATTTTTGCATGAAAGGACCTGCAAAATTAGCAAAAACAAATAAATAAAATGTTTTTTTAACATAGGTGTGCCATAACAAAGTAACCAACTCAAGGTTTGTGGATTTGGAAATTTTGAGTTTGAGCTGGAGAAAAATAGTTTTGGAACCACTTAATTCCAAAGAAACAAAGCTACAGAAATAGCATACAGAGCTCTCTAAAAACTTACAGCTTCAGGATCAACTCGATGAAACAGAAGCTTTCTCCTTGCTCTGCAGCTGGTTCTATAGGCAACCACAGTATGTCCAAGGGCAAACACAACTGATGACAGAAACAAGACAGGCATTCCCCATGATTTCTTCAAATGAAGTCTCTTCCTAGTAAGAGAAACCGAAGCCTCCGCTTCAATCTGGGAATTTACACTGAAAATGCAAGCTTTCACTGAAAGAAGAATAATTGAGACTAAAGAGGACAGAGTCACAGTTCCTAGGTAAGGACCATGGGAGAGAGCGGGAGCATCACAAATGGAATAAACACCTGCACTCACAGTAAAAAGATAATAAATGCAAGCCCAACATGAGAATCGAACTGTTCTAAATAAACAAAAGCCCACGCAAACAATACAAATAATGCAAAACATAAATAATTTTCTATTTCTCTGGAGTAATAAGAAAAATGTTTAGCCAAAAAACAGGTGAAACAGGAACTTGTAACTTCAAATTTAATCCCACAAAGCCAATATTTCTAAATTCTTGAAGAAAAAAAAAAAAAGAAAGACAAATTGCCCTGCAATTCCTGTTGCAATGTAGCATGCTCTTTTATATCCGACACTGAATTTTTCCAGCAAAACATATTCATGTACCATGGAAGGAGCGCCAGAAATGATACAAAGAACAACCTGATCCGAAAACCAACAAACAAAATAGAGTTTGAAAGACAAAGCAAGCAAGCAATGTACCTTCAACAATGTATCCTCAACAAAACAGATGAAAAATAAAAAGTGCTCTGAATGAAGTATGATTTGAAGTAAAATGAACGAATCCTTGAAACAACAGCAAAAACATGGGAATCTATCTTATCATGATAGAGAAAGCAGAAAAATGGAGAAGAAACGAATCATACAGATAATGATGACGGATCTTATGATAGAAACGAGAGGAATATCCGTCAAGGAACTCTTGAATGCGTATAGTCTCAAATGCTCTCTAAAGCTGTGGCACCTGATGCACGTGAAGCTGGATATCAGCGTGCAAGGGACAACCACGTCCACCACCGCCACCAACACCGGCAGCGACGACACCAGAAGAGACGCCACCAATGCCGCCACGAAGAAAACCGTCCGCACGCACCTCCGAAGCTTCTCGAAGCACTGCCCTCCCCTCGCCATCTTCAATAACAACCAAAAATGAACGGCAACGGTTTCCGCCGCAGGCAGTTACACTTTGTTTCGGTAATTAAATAGCAATTAAAATCTCTTAATTAATTGATTAAAAGACTTCGAGATCTCCGTTTCCGATGTCCAACTGAAACCCTATCTCAGCTAAAATGAACGGTCTGTCCTGCAGCGGTGGCTCACCGCCCATTTCCGGCGGCTGAAGTTCGCCGGAACGATTGAATGTGAGGCGAGAATCGCAGTGTGCACAACGCCTAGGGTTTTCCAGTGAGAACGAACGCAGAGACAGAAAAAGAGAGAGCGAGAGAGAGTCAGAGAGAGAGAGAGAGAGGGTTGAACGATGCAAAAAAAAAAACAATGCCCTCTCTCTGATTTGAGTTTTGAAATTCCCTTTTTCCCTTTCGCCTTCTCCAACGCCTCTTTCTTCTACCTTCCTCCTCCTCTTTTCCTTGCCTCCTTCTCTTTATATTTTTTATTTTTTATTATTATTATTTCGGTGACCCGTTATTTAATTCCTAACTTACATCATGTATCGTATTTCTAAAATGCAAATATTCCTCTCAATTCTATAGAATTTAATTTTAATATATTAATAACTTAAAATACTCTATGCCGTGCTTCAATGCTAATATTTTTTTATAATTATTCATCCGGTTAAAATAAAATATATTTTTTACTCAATATTATACATATTTTTGCCCCAAATATTAAAATGTGAAAATTTAATTATATATTAAAAACATAAACTGTTTTTTATTACTTTGTATACCTAATTACCTATGTGCATATGTAATTAAACATATAGTGACTCCATATGAATTAGAATCTCGATTTAAGTTAGTCAATTTTTATTAAATTATTTCTACTATGTTTGACAATCTTTTATTTAAAATTGGTTACAATTTCATATTCTATATGTTTCTAATTCATTTTTTATTTAAAGTACCACGGTGTTTTGTATACATTAACTTATGATATCAACTATAAGATATTACTATGTTTATATGTAGTCTTATAAATATAAACATTCAGTGATTTAATTTAATACAAATTTAAAACTTTGTTGTAAAGTAACCACATACTAGTGATTAAACTCATTAAAAAATAGTAAATAAGTCTGTAATAAACTAATAATTTTGGGGATCTTTAATTTGTAATAAATACTGGCACTCTGGCAGTGTTGACAGAGAGGAAATCATAATTTAGGTAAGAAAAAATTGGTGTATTATTTGATGTTTTCCTTTCTAACGTTATAGATTAGTGATTCTCAGCCGCTGCAAACCTGGCACCTTTAATTTTACTTAGCACGTTAGTAATTCAATACGTTTTCGTATTTATTCCATTTCCAACCCCTATTTACCCCTTTTCATGTTTTACCATCAATGCTCGTCCCAAAAAGTGAAACTAAAAATGTTTCGCCATTTTTATAGTTTTGCTGTGTTCCTTTCCAGATAAACAAACAAACATGGGGACGACCATGGCCGAAATTCAATACTTTTTACAGTTGATATAAAAATATAAATGATTAATCAAGGCATGAAATCAAATGTAATTATATATAATTGTATTGCTGTAATGTAAGACTTTTTTCTAATGAATACAAGATAGTTATAGAGAACGTGTTTCAGACATAATGGAACTAAATAAACACATTTAAAAAACAATACACTAGTTAATCAAAAGTGTGTCAGGTTGTGGCAGTGGTCTTCTTGAGCCCAGTAACGAACGGTCTTGGATTATTTTAAGCCAAGCATGCATTATTGTTAACAAAATGTTTATACATTTAAAAATTAGCCAATGTTGTTATTTTACGTGAACGCCATGATAATTAGATTTTGAGAGCTTTGTGTACATGAAATTGTGATAAGAGAAAGCATAGGTTATTACGAGGATTCCAAAAGCTGCGAGTTCTTTTTGTTTTTGTTTTTTTCCTTTAATTATTTGTTGCTATTGAAATTGTCAAATTGACGTTATAAGCTAAATCGCATTTCGTTGGTAAGTTGTTATTTTATACTAATTATTAATTATCCCAAGAAAAGTAGTTGGTACTTGTTATGCCTCCTTGACTTACATATTATATGAGTAAAATTTATTTTTGGGAGGTTTAAAATAATTAGAAAAGAAAGAATCAGAGGGTTGTGTTGTGTTGTTGTTAGGAAATGGAATAGGAAATAGAATAAAGAGGGGGGCAGCGAGTAGTCCGAGAATGTAACGGTAAAGGGAGGGGACAGGTGGTCCGGAGTGATGGACCGAAACATAATATAGATCCGAACAAGACCCCACAGGCATCAGCCTATGGCCCCAACCTAGTACAGTCACTATCTCTTTCCTGTGCTGGCCACCTGTCAACCATCATCTTCTTATTACCACCCTTAAGCTAGCTTAGTTCGGCTTCTGCTGCCCACGCCTCACACCTTCAAGGCTTCAAACTCATCTTCTTTTTCACTTTTCATTATTTTTATTTTTTTTACTTTCTTTTCGCGCACCACAAGCATGCGCGCCAGCGCCAGTCATCACGTGATACCTGTTCTATATATTAGGAGTGCTCGTAGTTAATTAACATGTTTCTATTTTCTTTTACAAATGTCATTTCAACTAACCTCAATAACTCATTGGCAATTAACATGTTTCTATTGATTGACATACACTAGGCTTTCTAGAAGTTTTATTTTTTCTTTAATTTAATTTTTATTAAAACCCTAATATTGAAATCGCATTTCTTAAAAGTTAAAACCGATAAAAAAAGACAATATAAATACTTATATTTTTTATATTTTATACTAGAGGTTATCTTAATATTAACTAAAAATATGGTATTAAATTATTAGCTAACTTGGACTATCGACTAAAAGTATTAGCTAATATAAATTAAAATTAATGGCACCAAAACTTTTTTATTAATTAAATAATGGTGTAAACTTACATGCAATTAATTTTATATGAAATTAGTAGATTAAATTTATTAGATAATAATTTAATCAAATCTATCAAATTATCTGATTGCTCTTAATAAACAACTTCATATGAACTATAAAAATATTATTTTCTATAAAAAAATTAATTACTAAATTAATTTATATATATATTATTTAATTTATTTTTAATATGTATTTAAAATTTTAATTGGAGTGAATTATTATTATTATTATGAATAACTATATATTTTTCATTTACTATGAAGCAATAATGAAACGAATTTCCTTGTGGCAAGGCCAATCATTTTGTTTTGGCAATATTTCCTTATATAAGGATAGAAACAGTTGGAAAAAACAACAGTGCATGGGGGGTTGGTTAAGGTAATTGCAATTCACCCGCCCCAACATAAATCAGAGGTATGCAGGGAAAGGGAGAGCCCTAATTAAAAGGGGAGTGATGTACCTCCAACAATGTCACAAGCTGTTTCTTTTTTACCGTGTGGAAAATAAATAATAAGTGATTATTGCATTGTATGCATAGGGGGAATAGGAAGCATAGCAAGTACCAAGGAAGGTTGTTGTGTGAGAATGGAGAATGGGGGCATTCAACCGATTCTTTTCCTTTTGTCATAATTATTTTTAGGTCCATACACGCAAATGGTATAAAACAACCAGATTTGCTTTCCCATTTGGTTCTCCAATTCAACGTCATATGGCCTGCTTCTCTGCTTAACTCATTCTTCTCCATAACCACACTACACTACTGCACTCTCCCATGTGACTCTTCTTTCTTTCACGGTTTCACCTTCTCACCATAAGTGGACCCTGTTTATCCCCTAGCTTCCCACTATTGGAGACAAAACGGAGCCTCAAATTAAATCTCACATCATATATTCTTGCATCACACTTTGTATAAATTAGTTACTCAAAATACTAAATATATAAATTTAGAGTTTCTAAATATCTTCATATATATTTTTTGGGAGCTTATATATTCAGATGTAAATGGTATAAATATAAGATTTTATTTAAGAAATACGATTTATATATTACTTTAATTTTTTGTGGGATGTAAAGTGTGAAATTTATATTGTAAAAAAATTTTTTATATTTATATTAATTTATGTAGTGTGGGAGTGGTATCTAAGTGAAAACATATATAGTTGTTGTATTTGGGGCACATTTAGTCAATGGAACCATATGCTGGTATGGCCCATGTCTACGATCGTCCTATCCTCTTGCTGTAGCTTATTATTATTAGGGACACCTTCCTTTAATTAATTTGTTGTCATACACAACACATACATATGCATGTACGTAGGTAGGGAAGGAGGGGGATCCGATAAATATATGAATAGACATTATTTGTTGGAAATGAAGAATATCTTTTCTCCTTTATCTTGTATCTACTGTTGCAACTGGCAAGGTAAGGTGAGGTGAGGTATGGTGTGGGAATCTCTCTATCATCTTCCCTTTTTCCTTTCTCAATAGTCTCTGCACTCTACTCACTACTCTATAATAATGGGCCCAATAATACAACCTCAATGCATGTGTATTTGGATTATTCATTCCATTACAAACCACCATGTATATTACCAGAATTAATACACTACTTAATTTCTGATTAAATACCAACCTCTCCCCGTTTGATTGCTGATTACCATGACATTGTGTTCATTATAAATAAATTTCTGAATAAAATGTCACTATGAATTAGAATAATAGGGTAAAATAAAAATATAGTACTATTAAATTTAGTGTTTTTTCGAGAGATTGTGGGAAAGTGCATCTGCACAAAGTTCCAGCCTTCGTAGATAGCGAGGGACAGTGATGTGATTTGGTGTCAGTATTATTGTGTCATTGTTTTCTTCGGTTATTACCACATAGAGATTAATTAATTATAACACTGCTTAATTACTGCTTAGATTCTCCCCACGAATCCATTGTTTTAATTTGTCCACCTTAGTAGTAATAAGCTGATCATGGCTAAATGGAATCACAAACCGTCCAATGCAACCGTTTAGTTAATTCTAGCTACAGTCATTTTTGTGTTCCACCCTTAGGTCTATTCATACAAATTAAAAGTTTCATTTTAAATTTAAGAGATTAATCATTCTATATATAGAGAGAATTAGAATATTTCTAGTTTTGTCTTTTAGGGTCTGAACAAAATATTTCCCCGAAGAAGCAAATATAATACGTATGCATAAAATATACATGATCGGTGCTTATTGTTGAACTATTCAGCACTGATTAAATACCATATATATATACTAAAGAAATGGTAATTTGGTTTTATAGTTAGGATTAAAAAGAATAAAATACGATAGAATATTTGTCTTGATGTAATTATAAAGATAAGGAAAAAATATCAAAACTATTCATAAAAGATTTCCTGATAAAACTATCCATAAAAGAAATAAATGAGTTTTCTATACATGAAAGATTGATTTTGTATGAAAAAACTACCCAAACATCATTAACAAAGCATTGCTTTTGGGTAGTTTTGGATGATGTTTTGGATAATTTTATCATATAAATTAATGACGTTTGCATAGTTTTATCATATAAAATTTATCTTTTATAGATAGAAAATTCATTTTTTTTTCTCATAAATAATTTTGTCAGCGTTCGCATCTTACCTTACGTGATAGACAATGATAGGCTTTGGTACGGATAGGTAGTGAGAGTGAGAGATCATGTTATGAAATAGAAATATATATACATAGAGAATCCCTGGCTTTATGTGGATTGTAGTTCGAAAACAGATTATTCAAAGTGTTGCTGGAATCAAGCAATTTTTTAGGGAAAGGGAAAGGAAAAGGAAAAGTCAAATGATGAGTAGTCGTATATATAAAAGAATAATTTTGAGGAGGTGTCAGAATGAGGCGAGGTTGTTATTCCACTCTGGCATATATATTTCTTTCTCTTTTTTCCACTTCCAATGCTCAATGTTCCGACTTAATTAAACTAGAAAACACACTGAGCTGTACGGATATTATAATTTAATTAGCGACAAATACAATTTAATTATACACAGTCATGTACCTAGCTACCTACCAACAAATTGACCACACAATATAGCTAGAAGGATCTTTGTATTTTGTCCATTACAATGAAACCCTTAATTAAAAACACTTAGCTATTCTAAATTAACCACTAAAACAGGAAGCTTATTAGACTAGTGCAGCCTGCAGGCAACTTATACAAACTACAAACACAATCTTTTATTTGTAACTTTTCATCTAGTGTTTTATTTTGTTGGGTAATTATTGGATTAAAATAGACATTAATAAATATAGATTTGAGGAATATGTAAATATATTTTTTGGGAGAGTGATGGTCCCATGGAGAAAAGCTAGCTTTACAGCGAGTTGCAGCTGCCACGATATTATGAATTATGCTCTCTCTCCAGCAGCCAGCAGTGCAGTGCAGGTCTCTCCTTCCTACCAATTTGGATTGTTGTGGTTCGAACGTATTATATTATTCAATTATTCTTCTCCATTCATAATAATGTTGTTGTTAGTGAAAGACACTTATTACAACCATAAAATAACACGAACTGTGATTCCCTGCATGAATTGTCTTCACATCACATAAAGGTATAATTGTATAAATTTGTTTCACCTTATAATAATTACAGCAAGAGTAGTACTAACTACTAACCTCATCAAATGTCACGGCACGTTTTGCTGTTCTTATAAAAATTACAATGCAATTAGTTATTGACTACTCATGCAGACTCAAACATAGGAATTTTAGATGCTTTTCAACTTGCTAAAAAAAAAGCACAGTAGCTTAACAGTATCTTACACTATATATATTTTTAAGTTCCACAATGAGTCATAAACCAGTTACGATCTTTGTGTAAAATGAAAACCTATTTAATACATTTCAGAATTTTCTTATCACAGAATATGTCATTTAATTTACGACAAAGAAAGAAATAATACTATATATAAGTCACACTTCATTAGCATCTAATTACTAATTTTTGGTGGATTAGAATCGGGTGCACCTATTGCAAAAGGAAGGATATAAAGCCGTGTGTGCACTGGATGATTTTCTTTTTTTTTTTTTTGGTCAAGGCACTGGAAAGTTTCTAAGCTCTTGTTTTATATTATTTTCGATGGGCCTAACTGCTTTTGTTGGTTAACAGGGTTAATTAGAGTAGTCCGGAAATTGTGGGCTTTTGGGCCCAATGAAATAAAAAAGCTAAGAATGCACCTTCCTATATCCTGTAACACCAACACATTTGATGTTTGAATGGTTGTAAGTAAGAGGAAGAAAATTGACACAGGTGGTGGAGGATTCTCAATAGCTTCTCTGGAAACATACCAAATTGTTGGATTTATTTCTAGTGTGTTGGTTCTACAATCTACATAGATAATTAGATATGGGCAGTGAATAGTTGTGCTCTGCTATAAGCTACTAAGGGATTAGTATTTCTTAATTTCACGCCAACTAAATTTGGTGATGGCTCCGTCCACCGGTGAGTCAACTAAAAATGTTGACTGGACACGTCACAACTTAGAAGAAAAGGAATTAAAAATTGAAGAGTTGAAGCTACAAAGTTTGAAGCAATCACGCCTTTGAAATCATTTCCCTCACGTTCCTCAATGCATGAGGCACAAAATTTTATGTTTATGGTATTGGTAGGTCCCTATATATGTAAATACTTACAAAAATAAATATCACTTCATCACTAATGCCCAAAAATATTCCACCACAAAATGTTGTTCACACCCCTATTATACTTGCCTTAATGAAATTTTAATTCTCCTCAAAACGACAATAAATGTATACTCAATAACACAAAACTACACTACTGCAGTTACTTATTTCACAATTTACACATTTGACTTTCCGGAGTTTCAAAATAGAATAAAGTAAATTAAGACGGCATGTGCATTTGGGATATAATTTAATTTTATTATACTTTTTATTAGGCTGATAAATGTATTGTAGTAAAATTCTCTTAAAGAAATGCCTTTATTACTTATTTACAGACTATTGCTGTTGATATTGCATGCATAAACTATTTCTCCCAACAGAGTTTTTCAAATTTTAAACATGTAAATTGAAAAGTAATTAAACGAAAGTTGTTGATATTAGCAAACTACTGAATAAAGTAAGGAGCACGTGTTCAATTTTAGCATGATTTGACCTTGTATTACATGACTATAATAAGATAGGGGCTGTTAAGGAAAAAAAATCAGACAATGATATTAATTAGCTTTCAACACACATAAATATGCAGTATAATTTTATTATTTCAGATATTACTCTACTCTTATTACATATTAATACATTGGTATTTATTGATGGTCAAATATATTGTGTAGAAAGTCAAGAATAAGAATTGATCAAAGCATCTAAAGAGCAATACAATTTGAGAATGAGCCATGGTTAGAAGAAACTGAGGTAATTAAAGAAGTGGCGGTGCAATTTGCAATATTGAGAGAACAATGCAAAAGTGTGTTCCACTTTTAGCTGGGTGATGGGCCAGCCCGTGATTCTTTATTTTATGTGAGCCGTTGGTTCTGCAAACGAGTTCACATTCCAAGGTTTTTGAACCGCAAATGTTACTCTCATCATCCAACACAAGAAAAAAGCTTATAATAAAATATCTTATTGGAACACCAAAATCGTTTCCTTGGTTTTTCAAAATGCAGAGATAATATTGCTTAACATGTTACCATGTGAATTAAATCACTCATAGGTATATACAATAAGAAGAAGAATATACCATATTTGTTGCTAATTTGCTATGCACTAGAGTTCAATATGAGTCACATATATTAAGAAAAGAAAAATATTTTTGGTAAATTAGGTTGTCCACTTGTACAGAAATATCGTAGCAACGCCCTTTTAATTAATTGACCATTTGCCACACTTTTTGATACACGTCCTTTTCCATTTCAGATTTCACTCCCATTCATAGCTATAGCTGCTGGGATTCACTTGTCACTTGTGACCGTATAATCTGTATCTAAGGTGAATATGTTGAAACTTGAAACATATAAAAATAAAAAATCTATATACATAAACATATTCAATATCAATTATCAAAATCATCTATTATATATTTATATGAACTTTATATTTTAATTAACATTTAATTTCATATTATCTTTCATTATATTATTTAAATAGTCAACTATGATGGTTGTTATGGTGGTATTATTGATAGATGGATTCCTTTACAAACCATACGGATTATATCATATTTCAAAATTAATTTTAAAAATCTGTCTAGCTAATCCGATAAAATAATCCCATAATATTGTATATATAGTATACTTTGACTTATACAATTTCATTTAATTTCACTTTTTTAGTAATTTTTTTCTTTATGTCTAAAATTTAATATATAAATATTAACATCTCATTTTACTAACCTTGGCCAGATTAATCAAATTGAAAGTTGAAACCCCATAAATACTCAAAATTTTAGAATTTGAATTCAACTAAACAACCAACAAATTGATAAATAAGTGGACACCAGCCCAGTCCCCAGCACACCTATTGCCCTAGTGGAGAGGAAGGTAACATTTTTTATATTTTTATTTCCACATGTAAAGTATTGTATAATGTATATATTTAATTAGCTTAATTTGGTTAATTAATTAATTAATTTACTGAATAATACTGAAGGCTCTCTGAGAGTGTGAGGGTTTGGTAGATTGTTTATGAGCGTGTAATATAAAAAGGAAGATATTTGTTTCTGTGCATTCAGAATATAATCTTCTTCTTCAGAGCCACCTTATCTCTGCGCTTACGCTCCCTTATCTCTCTCTCTCTCTCTCAAAAACCTTCCAGAGAGAGAGACATGGAAGCTGTTCTTCAGACCAGAGGCCTTCTCTCCCTTCCTGCAAACCCCAGGAACAGGCTTCTACACGCACCCAATAACTTAAAGCATCGATTTTTAACTCCCAAGCCCAAAGTCCTTGCTGGGTTTTCTTCCCTCACAGCCACACCAATCCCGAAACAGCTCAATGGATTTGCCTCCAAAGCTAATACCTTTGGCCAAAAGGGCAAGAATTTGTTTGTGTGCAGGGCCGAAGCTGCAGCTTCCGCTGATGGGCAGCAACTGTTTGCTGAAAGTACTGAACCAGAGAACAAGCCGAAGATTTTGGGTGTTGAAGTTGCCACCTTGAAGAAGATTATACCATTGGGGATGATGTTCTTTTGCATCCTTTTCAACTACACAATCCTCAGGGACACAAAGGATGTTCTTGTTGTCACTGCTAGAGGAAGCAGTGCTGAGATTATACCCTTTTTGAAGACATGGGTCAACCTTCCCATGGCCGTTGGTTTCATGTTGCTGTATACTAAATTGGCTAATGTTTTGTCAAAACAAGCTCTCTTCTATTCTGTTATTCTTCCCTTTATTGCATTCTTTGGTGCCTTTGGTTTTGTCTTGTACCCTCTTAGCAACTACATCCACCCTGAGGCATTTGCCGACAAGCTTCTCAACATCCTTGGACCAAGGTTCCTTGGCCCCCTTGCTATTATGAGAATATGGAGTTTCTGTTTGTTCTATGTCATGGCTGAATTGTGGGGGAGTGTGGTTATTTCCGTCCTCTTTTGGGGTTTTGCCAATCAGGTATAAATATAATTTCCATTGCTTGAACTCTTACCTGATTTTCTTAGATGTTAATTGCTCTTTAGCTTGATTCTGTTTCCTATTACAGTGTGCTTGTTAGTAGTTAATATCGTTACCATGCAATAATGTTTACTGATTCTGGCATCCTAAATTTTGCTTCTTTTGATTAGGTTTGGTGGTTGGATTGATTCTTTTATCTTGTTTTTTCATATATTCATGTTTGCCATATGTACACTGGTTTTGATTCATTTTCATCTAATAATTATTCTAGATGGTTGTTTCATTTGCTGTAATATGCAAAAAACTCTTTTCTGGTTAGAATGCTATGTGCTAATGAGAAGCTTTTGTTTTTCTCCCCTGTAGATAACTACAGTCGATGAAGCGAAACGATTCTATCCACTATTCGGGCTAGGGGCCAATGTAGCCCTTGTGTTCTCTGGCCGGACAGTTAAATACTTTTCTAATCTGAGGCAAAATTTAGGTCCTGGAGTTGATGGTTGGGCCATCTCTCTAAAAGCAATGATGAGCATAGTTGTTGGTATGGGATTCGCAATCTGCTTCTTGTATTGGTGGGTGAATAACTATGTTCCTCTTCCTGAACGCAGCAAGAAGAAGAAGGTAATCCTTCGAAAGGCCGCTATACCTAACTATGCTGTGTTATCCCTTTGGCTATGTCTGGTATCTGTTTCAGGATGGAATTACAAAAAAAGATGTCTCTGTTTAAAAACAAAATTTGCCCAATTTTACCTCCACCCAAAAACTATGGACAATTGACATAGAGACTAAGGCGATTTTTTTTTTTTTTCTTTCCATTTTAGTCTGTCTTCATTGCTTAGTTTTCTTTGTATTTTCTGTCTTGAGATAGTATTATACATAGACTTTTTGTTCTTTTCTCTTATATATGTCTAAATACAAGAAACTCTGAATTTTCTGTTTGTGTAACATAATACTAAACCTTGTTATGCATTTTTTCCAGGAAAAGCCGAAAATGGGAACAATGGAGAGCATAAAATTCTTGGTGTCTTCAAAATACATAAGAGATCTTGCCACTTTGGTGGTTGCATACGGAATTAGCATTAACCTTGTTGAGGTTACATGGAAATCAAAGCTCAAAGCTCAGGTAATGTAAAGTTAAAGTTATCTGACTTTTGGTTTTATTACCGGCCATTTCTCTCTCACACTCAACTATGCAAATTGTGCAGTTTCCTAGCCCGAACGAGTACTCATCATTTATGGGTGACTTCTCAACAGCAACTGGAATTGCCACATTCACAATGATGCTTGTGAGCCAATTTATATTTGACAAATACGGATGGGGAGTTGCCGCCAAGATCACCCCTACTGTCCTCCTTTTGACAGGAGTTGCTTTCTTCTCTCTTATTTTATTCGGAGGCCCGGTTGCACCTATTATTGCCAAGTTTGGAATGACTCCACTGCTAGCTGCTGTATACGTTGGTGCCATGCAAAACATATTCAGCAAGAGTGCCAAGTACAGTTTATTCGATCCATGCAAAGAAATGGCCTACATTCCATTGGATGAGGATACCAAGGTTTGAACTTCTACACTCAAAATGTGTTTTGATTTTGTAAAGTCTAAAGCTGAAATCCTTCATCTTTGTGCGCTTTTGATTAACCAGTGTTGAATTTCCTGCTGCAGGTCAAAGGAAAGGCAGCCATTGATGTTGTTTGCAACCCCTTGGGGAAGTCCGGAGGCGCTCTAATTCAGCAGTTTATGATATTGACTTTTGGCTCATTGGCGAATTCAACCCCATACCTCGGAGGAGTGCTTCTGGTGATTGTTCTTGCATGGTTAGGTGCAGCCAAGTCCTTGGACACCCAGTTCAGTGCCCTGCGCCGAGAAGAAGAGCTTGAGAAAGAGATGGAAAGAGCAGCCGCGGTTAAGATACCGGTGGTGGCCGACAATGAGGGTGGGAATGGCTCTCTTCCAAGCATTTCGCCATTGAATCCGGTTGGTGGTGGTGACTCCTCAAGCAGTCCTTCAACTCCTCGCAATCTTTAAACCAATGCAGTGCTTCTTTCTGCTGAATTGCAAGCAGAAAGAAGAACTAGAATCCTTGAGAAAGTGTTAGGGGGAAAACTATTTGTTGTAGGTTATTCAATTGCCTATACAATAAGTTAACTTGTCACTTTAATTCAAGTTCCATTAAATTTTTTGGTTCCCAAAGGCAAGTGGGTTTGTTCTCTTATTAAGATTTTAGCTTTACTAAGGCTTCTTATTTCATTTTATAGAACCCGTCTTTATTTTTGTGTTACAAGAAAAAAGAAAGAATGAATTTCTTTGTAAGTTTAGCATCTAGCATTCTAGCTACCCTCTGCTTTTTCTTTTCATCTTACAGTTATGGATTCAATGATGGGCTGTGTGTTGAATTTCTGTCTCATCCATCATCCTTTATCCATGAAGAACCTGAAGCCCATAAAGTTGAAAAGTGTGTCCACTCTGCAATATATATGACAGGCCAAGAAACGGGCTTTTCATCTTCTGGACCACTATTAACATGAAATGCTAATTGTAAATAAACCTATAATTCATTAAAATTCCCCTCTTAGTTGTTTATCTAACATAGAAATGATATGATTATATGACAAGTTGACAACATGTTCCATCTAAGGCAATTATCCTGAGGGTTTTGTCCTAAAATATATGCAAGCTGCATCCTGCATGTGTGTAATTCAGAAATTGAGAATGGAATAAAGAAAAAGAGTGGGGGCCATGGCCCATGGCAATGGTAGTGAGGGTGGTAGAAGTTGTCCTGATTGAAAAGAACAAATACAGAAGGTTCACGAGCCTCGTTGGTATGCAAAACAACACAGTAACACTATCACACTAACACACTCACACACCCTTTTTCCTTTTGGCTATTTTGGAAGTGGGACCTTCTCAGGTTTCCGTTTCCTTCCTTTTAGTTTTAGCTTCCATCATTCAGTGATAGGAAGCTTTTTTCAGATATAATCTAAAATAAAATATTCCTATATTTTTAGCCGTTATTTTTAATTAATTTAATTATAAAATTTATATATGATTAAGATCAATGACTAAAAGTACATAAACATCTGACTTCTCGATTATACCTGAAACGCTTCCATTATTATATTACGAAGGCAACAAATTGTGTCTCTTTCGGGTCATTGTCAACTTAGAGGCTGCATTATTATTGCTTTTGTTTGTTCTCTCCATGCAAACATGCATATAATAACCAATTTGGTCTGTCATAGGGATGGAATAAACTATGATATAGGTGGTCCTAATTCTCCTCCCTCCAACACCTATTTCTCAATTATAGAGAGCAATACCAAAATCAATGATTTCATATCTAACAATGAAATCATATATATTCTTACTTCTAATTTTGACAAACCGTACACTTACTCATCCCACTGTTTTCCACGCTGACTTTCTATTTGCACTTTAATTTAACATAACAAGTACCTCTTCATGGCAGATTAAATTATGCATCATTATTACAATAAATAACCTTAAATTCTTAGCTCTCCTTAGCTTTAATTGCTTCATATATATTCTTATTTCTTACTGTTTGTTACACTCCTTAACTATTCTATCTCCACTATTCCCACAAAAATTGACAGTTACCAATAGTTGAGAAACCAAGATAAATATCTTATGTATACCAAATAATGGTTACATCTACCAATCTTAAAAAGATTATTTTAATAATTTTAAGGCATGGTAAAATTTTGCACATCATATCAGCCTTGTGCATATCACTTTCAGTTCATGGACTATAACAATAACACTTCAACCACTGAAACAAGAAAGTGAGCCAAGAACTCCTTAACACAGCAGTAATGAACAACAACAAGAAAAACAACCACTCCTGCCACCAACAAGAAGAAGAAGAAGAAGAAGTGCATTACTTTCCCTCCGATTCCGAATGTTGCTGGTTCGATGATGCATGCATTCTGGACATGGACTACTTCGTGAAGACTCTCTCAGGAATCAAGCAGAAAGGAGTTCGTTCAGATTTGATTGGTTCCATCATCACTCACTATGCTTCCAAATGGCTCCCTGACCTCTCTTCCTCTTCAACTCACATCTTTTCTGATAACAAGGATTGCCAAACTTCACCAGAGAGTGTCACTGCTTCATGGCTAAAGAAGAGGTTCTTTGTGGAAACCTTGGTTGGTGTTCTTCCACCAGAGAAAGATTCCATTCCATGCAACTTCATCCTTAGGCTCCTAAGAACAGCCAACATGGTTGGAGTGGAGGGAACTTACATTTTAGAGCTTGAGAAGAGGATTTCATGGCAGCTAGATCAGGCTTCATTGAAGGAGCTTATGATACCTTCGTTTAGCCACACTTGTGGGACACTGCTTGATGTTGAGCTTGTCATAAGGCTGGTGAAGAGGTTCGTGTGCTTGGACCATGAAGGTGTTAAGAGTGGTGCTTCTTTGGTTAAGGTTGCTAAGTTGATTGATTCCTACCTCGCTGAGACTGCTGTAGATTCTAATCTCACCTTGTCTGAGTTTGTTGCTCTCGCCGGAGCTCTTCCAACTCATGCAAGAGCCACTGATGATGGCTTGTACAGAGCCATTGATACTTATCTCAAAGTAATTTCTTAATTATTCTCTCACTTTTTTTAATTGCTTGATTCATTAACTTAGTTTATGTCTGCAAGTAGTTAGAAACTATTTCTTCATCATATAAAATTATTAGAGATAAAGAAAACTTGTTCATATATTTGGGTGGACAGAAATTTTGTTTTCCTTATTAGTCTCTTTTTCCAAACAGATTTATGTGTCTCAAAAATGTACCTAAACACTGTTATATATTGTCCTTTTTTTTATTATTCTGGGATCTACTGTATGGTCATTATTATGGATGGATGTCATAGCCAGGAAAATGTTTGGTTTGTTGGCACTAGCAAGATGATGAGGTGTTCTTTAGAGGCGTATTGGAAGAGTAAACTGAAAACTAATGTGTGAGTTGGCAACATCATAGTGCAGGCCAGGGGAGCAAAAAACTTTGGTAGGGCTTTAAATCTATCATGTGTGTGAAGAGATCAGATGTGAGTGAAGGGGTTTGTGTAAGACAAACATGATTATTCTTAGTGAATGACTTTTGTGGGGTTATATGCCTGATTTAATCAACATTTATCCATATTTGTCTTTTCTGTTGTCCAGATTGTACTAGATAATAATGCATGGAAAATAGGTGGATTAAAATCTTGTCTTTATTTGTGCTGTTTATATGAAGTTTGTATATATACTTTATTTCAATTCATGCTGCTTCTCAAATTTAGATGTTTAGTCTGACATCTTCATACAGGTATATATTCATCTAAATTTAAGTAAGCAACTAATTCCATGTACGGTTTAGTTCCATCTATTAGTCTCATCTCTTATGTTATTTGAATAAAACAATCATTTCCACTTTATTATCAGTACCTACCTGCACATCTGCTTATATTGTACTTACTGCATGATACTTAACTTTACAGGTATTGCTCAAAATTATATTAGAACATGGGGAAAGACTGACTTTTATTGACTTGTAGTTAGTTGTATTGTACATGATGATGATATCATGTGATATATATGTAATAAACGTTCCTAAATTAGATAAACTCCAAAGACTTTGATATGGTGAAAAGAAAGGAGAATAAAAGAGGAAACAAAGATAAAGAAATGAACAAAATTTGAACTACTCAAGGCACGTGGTTCAGTGTTGTTTTCTTTCAATTATTAGACATAGGAATATATGCAATAATATAGACATTGTTAGGTGTATGGTACATATTACTGTGAAAAGTAGTTTTTCTTGCTTTAATCTCTCTCTTTTGCTGCTTTTGTCATGTTAATGTTCTAAAATTGAAATAATGAAGTTATTGTTGTGTGTTATAGGCACATCCAAGTGTGTCAAAGCAAGAAAGGAAGGGTCTGTGTAGGCTTATTGATAGCAGAAAACTCACACCAGAGGCCTCACTTCATGCAGCTCAAAACGAACGTTTACCTGTGAGAGCTGTCATTCAGGTTCTCTTCTCTGAGCAAACTAAACTCAACCGCCATCTGGACTGGAGTAGTGGCTCCTTTAGTGGCCTCAGGAGCCCTTGCAACGGTGGCTACGACACGCCTTTAAGGTGCCTTTCAAAGCGAGAAATGAGTGCTCAACAGATGGAGATAAGGAAGCTGAAGGAAGAGGTTTATAGGCTGCAAAGCCAGTGCAATGCAATGCAAGTGCAGATGGAGAGGATGGTGGAGAAGAAGAAAGGTTTGT
>JASCZI010151213.1:23722-35476 GCA_036250425.1 Stylosanthes scabra
AGTGATTAAGTATTTTAAAATTATGGACGAATCTGTAATAAGTATTGTTATATTTTTAAATTTAAATTAATAATAATGATTGATTTGTTTAACTTTTAGTTTTATCAAAATTTGATATAGGAAGTAATTTGTTTAATAAAATAAAAATTTAATGATGAATGTATTAATTTTTTTTAAAAGAAGAATTTAGAATATTTCTCCTAAATCAATATCATATCAGCAACCAAGTGGAGTCACAAGCCAAAGAATGTTCCCAAAAAGTACCTTTTTAGCTCAAGCCTCAAGGTTTACTTCAAAAAAGAAATTGGTGTCCTTGTAAAAAAAAAAGATGTCAGATCCCACACACAAAATAATAATTGATCCTAGGTAAAATTATCACTTTATTAATAACATGCATATTAACACCGAAAAAAAAAATAACATGCATATTGTGTCCAAAAAAAAAAAATTAACATGCATATAATCTAATTAAGCATTTCCTGATCACTAATATATTTGTGTTTGATGTTTTTTATATGTATATTTATTTTAATTTCATTTATATGTATATTTACATACTAAATACTTCAAAAGTTATAAAAAATACTTAAAAACGTAATTTTTTATTACTCTTTCTGCAAAAGTCTTAAATAATTTAACATTTTGAAAAGTGTACTTATTAGTTAAACCCTACGAATTTTCATGCCAAAAAGTCTATACCTAGCTCTATGAATTTGCTCACATATTTCAGACGTATTATGTTGCATCATTATCACATTTGAACAATCTTGAAGTCTCAATTGAAAATGGTCTAACATCTTATGTTTAATATACTAAACATAAAAATGAACAGAAACCTTAAACTAAACCAGATTTCTTTAGTAATAAAACAGGGTCTTATGTGAGTGTGACAAATGTGCATGTCTGCATCATGCATCTAACAAGGTACGTGCAAGTTTCACTGCTTCACAATCCATCTATATGTTACTTGGCGGATAATTAATAATCCCCTACTTACCTACCAAATAAACCTGATTATCAAAATTTTCATGTTCATTAACTTTTTGGTTTTCTTATAGCGAATAAAACAGGTGACACAACACAAAGTATCAATATCTAAGTGTAAGAACAAGTAATATGAAATAAGAAACATTGAAACAATGCTGTAACTTGGCTTACAAGTCATTGACTCCTCCATATAAATCCTTTACATGCTGACAAACAAGCATTTCCTATTCACTAATCTTGCTTTCACTAAAACAAGAAGAAACAGTGCTTCATCCAAGTAAATTAACATTAGACCATTGTTAAAAGATAAGCAGATTAATTAGGTGAGTTTGAGAAATTTTCTTAGACAATGGAAAGTGGTGATCTGTATAAAGCAGCAAACAGCTTAAGAGCAAGCAGTTCTTCATTTTGGAGGAACAGTGCAAAGGACACTATTTTCTCTAAGTCCTCAAATGAAGTAATGGATGATGATGAAGCTCTCAAATGGGCTGCACTTGAGAAACTCCCTACTTACAATCGTTTAAAGAGAGGCTTGTTTACTGCATCCAATGGTGAGGTGAATGAGATTGATGTCACTGATATTGGAGCACTTGAAAGAAAGAAAGTGCTGCAAAGGTTGGTAGGTGCTGTTGAAGAGGATAATGAGAAGTTTCTGTTGAAGCTGAGGGAGAGAATTGATAGGTGTATATCCATTGTTAAAGATTGTCTTCTCTTTTCTTTTCTTTTCTGTTTAACTATTTTCTTCAACAGTTTTAAATTGCAACTTTTCTTTGAATATTTTCTAGAGTTGGAATCCATATTCCAAAAATTGAAACCAGGTTTGAGCATCTAACTGTTGAGGCAGAAGCTCATGTTGGCAGCAGAGCCTTACCCACATTTTTTAACTTCGTTGTCAACATAGTTGAGGTAAACCATGATTGATTTCTGAACCTCTCTTTCTTTCTTTTCATAATGCTTTAATCAAGATTGTTGTTGCTTTTAGTTTGTTTAAGATCTGTACTACTTATTCTGAAATTTTTAATCTTCCAGAGTTATTTGAATTATCTCCATATCCTTTCAAGCAAAAAGAAGCAAGTGACCATTCTCAAAGATGTCAGTGGAATTGTAAGACCTTGTAGGTAAGAAGATAGGACTAATTGAAATCCTGAAGCTCAAACTCTTTTCATCTTTCTATTCACCATTACATTTTGCTTTCATTTCCAGGATGACATTGCTTTTAGGTCCTCCAAGTTCTGGAAAAACCACTCTCCTTTTGGCTCTGGCAGGAAAGCTTGGTCAAGATCTTAAGGTTAAAGTGCTACTTTCATATAATCAAATCCCTTATATCCAATTTTTGCTGTAAAGTTAAATATGCTGCAGGTTAGTGGCAGAGTTACCTATAATGGCCATGAAATGAATGAGTTTGTACCTCAAAGAACTGCAGCATACATTAGCCAGAATGATGTTCATATTGGAGAAATGACTGTGAGGGAAACCTTGTCTTTCTCAGCAAGGTGTCAAGGGGTTGGTTCAAGATTCGGTTAGTCAAATTTTACCTTAAACTTTTCTTGTTGAAGAAGATACTTTCCATATCTGTAAAATATAATCTAAACATGACTTATAATTAGTTTTTGCTATGTACAACAGACTTGCTTTCTGAACTCTCAAGACGAGAGAAAGCAGCGAAAATTAAACCTGACCGAGATATAGATATATACATGAAGGTGAAAGGAACTCTAATGCTCCACTGTAAAATCTGCATAGCAAGCATTATTATTACTCTAGAAATGATGACCTTATTGGCTTTCTAATAATACCAGGCAACAGCATCTGAAGGTCAAGAAGCAAACCAGATGATAACAGAATATATACTTAAGGTGACATCTTCAAATGATTTCTCACAAATACTGTCTTCATGGTTTCTATTATTTATCTAATTTGTGATTTACAGATCTTGGATTTAGAAATATGTGCTGATACTCTAGTAGGGGATGAAATGCTGAGGGGTATTTCCGGAGGGCAAAGAAAGCGGGTTACTACAGGTAGTGATCAAACTCTTAGTCCATCAATTTTGTGTGTAATTCTGTTTCAACTTTTGTGTGGATTATTTGCAGGAGAGATGCTGGTTGGGCCGGCGAAAGCATTGTTCATGGATGGCATATCTACTGGGTTGGACAGCTCCACAACTGTTCAAATTATGAAATGCCTTAGACAAATTGTTCATATTCTAGAGGGAACTGCAGTTATAGCCTTATTGCAACCAGAGCCAGAGACATATGAGCTTTTTGATGACATTATCCTCCTCTCTGATGGCCAAATAGTCTACCAAGGACCCCGCGAGCTTGTCCTCGAATTTTTCGAGTCCATGGGATTCAAATGTCCTGAGAGGAAAGGCGTCGCAGACTTCCTTCAAGAAGTAGGCCAATCTCTACATTCCATACCTAATTTATGAAAATCACATACTATACTAACTATATCTATTCCTGCAGGTAACTTCTAGAAAGGATCAAGAACAGTATTGGATGCACAAAGAGAAACCATATAGTTTTGTAACAGCTAATGAATTTTCTGAGGCATTTCAAAGCTTCCATGTAGGAAGTAAAATTGGAGATGAGTTAGCAGTTCCATTTGATAAGACAAAGAACCACCCTGCTGCATTAGCAGCTAACAAGTATGGGATTAGCAAAAAGGAGCTTCTGAAAGCTAACTTCTCAAGAGAGTATCTTCTTATGAAGAGGAACTCATTTGTTTACATCTTCAAGATATCTCTGGTTGGTCTTAGAAAGCCTTAAAATGTTGCTGTGTTTGATTCATTCATTCACTCATTCATTCATTTTCACCTCTTGTTTTTCTTCTTCTTGCCATTAGCTCGCGGCGTTGGCTGTGATTACAATGACAGTATTCCTGCGAACTGAGATGCATCATGATTCAGTGGATCACGGTGGAGTTTACGCCGGTGCACTCTTCTTCGCTGTAGTGATGATCTTGTTTAATGGCATGGCTGATATTTCCATGACTATTGGGAAGCTTCCAGTTTTTTACAAGCAACGTGATCATCTATTTTATCCTGCATGGTCCTATGCTATTCCCAGTTGGATCCTTAAAATCCCTGTTACATTGGCTGAAGTTGTTGTTTGGGTATCACTCACCTACTATGTTATTGGATTTGACCCCAATATATGCAAATTTCTGAAGCAGTATCTTCTGTTGTTCCTACTTGGACAAATGGCTTCTGCTCTATTTCGTTCCATAGCAGCAATTGGAAGGAACATGATTGTTGCCAACACATTTGGATCATTTGCAATAGTCACTCTTCTAACTTTGGGTGGATTCATCTTGTCAAGAGGTACTTCAAACTTAAAAGTGCAAACTACTCAGTATCAGGTATCATCTAGATTGTTGAGTTTACTCACATGGTGTGTGCCTTTTGTTTTGTCCCTTACTTAACACAGAGGATATCAAGAAATGGTGGATATGGGGTTACTGGATCTCACCTATAATGTATGAGCAGAATGCTATAATGGTGAATGAGTTCCTTGGCAAGAGTTGGAACCATGTAAGTTCCTGAATTCTTGAACAACAAATGATGTTTTTATCAGAATAGCTACTACATGTTATGTATTATTTTCTTAAGCAGGATCTTCCAAACTCAACTGATCCACTGGGAGTTGAGATTCTCAAGTCACGTGGATTCTTCACACATGCATACTGGTATTGGATTGGTGTTGTGGCATTGTTTGGATTCGTTATTGTGTTGAACATCACTTTCACTCTCGCTCTCACTTATCTCAACCGTCAGTATCTTCCCTCAGAATGCATTAATCTTGTTGCACCAAGTGATTACACTATAACTTACTTATTCTAATGATTCTGCAGCCCTGAAGAAGCCACAAGCTGTCATCTCAGAAGGATCTCTTGCAAACAAGGATGATCAACAAGGCCTTGAATTGCACACATATGAATGTGAGTATACATGCATATGAATGTGGATTTCATTATAATTCTTACCAAGTCGTTTCGGATTCTGGAAAAAGCTTTCAATTGTTGTGCAGGTGACAACAGAACAGAAACTACAACTTCAACTTCTAGGTCTGCATCAATTAGGCCAGAGGCTGCAGCTGAAAAGAGAAAAAGAGGAATGGTGCTTCCATTTGAACCACATTCTCTCATCTTTGATGAAATCACATATTCAGTGGACATGCCACAGGTCACTAAATTTTGAGAGTAAATATTGGACTGAAGAACTCTAAAGTCTAAATACACATTATCTTATAGTCTGGTTTGTTCTACAATGCAGGAAATGAAGAATCAGGGTGTGATTGAAGAGAAATTAGTCCTTCTGAAAGGTGTTAGCGGCGCATTCAGGCCGGGTGTTCTCACAGCTTTGATGGGTGTAAGTGGAGCTGGGAAAACTACTTTGATGGATGTGCTGGCCGGAAGGAAGACCGGCGGTTATATAGAGGGAAACATTTCAATCTCAGGCTATCCTAAGAAGCAAGAAACATTTGCTCGAATATCCGGTTACTGTGAGCAGAATGATATCCACTCTCCTCATGTTACTGTCTATGAATCCTTACTTTACTCAGCGTGGCTGCGCTTATCACCCGAAATCAACCATGAAACTAGAAAGGTCAGCACTTGTATCACATCACATAAGCCTAAGAGTTGGTTAATAGTTTTCTTTACTAATGAATTGTTATAGATGTTCATTGAGGAAGTCATGGAGCTTGTAGAGTTGAACTTGCTTAGGGAATCTTTGGTTGGTTTGCCTGGTGTGAGTGGCCTCTCCACCGAACAACGAAAGAGGTTGACTATAGCAGTTGAATTGGTGGCTAATCCCTCCATAATTTTCATGGATGAACCTACTTCTGGTTTAGATGCTAGAGCTGCTGCCATTGTTATGAGAACAGTTAGAAACACGGTCGACACAGGAAGGACAGTTGTTTGTACAATCCATCAACCAAGCATTGACATATTTGATGCTTTTGATGAGGTGAGACTCGAAACTTGAAACTTGAGATATAATCATATTCATCAAAACAAGATGCTACATTTTTCAACTTTTCTTGCAGCTTTTCTTATTAAAGCGTGGAGGACAAGAAATATATGCTGGACCATTAGGTCGTCATTCTTGTCAACTCATCAAATACTTTGAGGTATGATGTGTCTCAAAAAAGCTCAAAGATCATCTCAAAAAGACAATTATATAGCTGCTAATAGTTTTTTTCTGTAAATTAGTCTGTTAAAGGGGTCAATCAAATCAGAGATGGATGTAACCCTGCAACTTGGATGTTGGAAATCACTACTCCAGCACGAGAAATGGATTTAAATGTTGACTTTGCTGATATATATAAAAATTCAGAACTTTATAGGTAAGCTGCTTTGTAATCTTACTCATTTTTCTACTAAAACCTGTGTTCTTATGCTGAAATATTTTGCCTCTAATACCTTAGGAGAAATAAGGATCTTGTAGCAGAATTGAGCAAGCCTGCTCCTGGTTCCAAGGAACTTCACTTTCCTACTCAATATGCCCAACCATTTTTCATCCAATGTATGGCTTGTTTGTGGAAACAACATTGGTCATACTGGCGCAATCCGCCATATACTGCAGTGAGATATTTGTTCACTACATTCGTAGCTTTGATGTTTGGAACCATGTTCTGGGACCTTGGATCCAAAACGTGAGTTACTATAGTGATTAAATATTCTGAATTAAGTGGAAGAAAAAAGTTTTAAGTTGTATTAAACTCCCTAGAACAAGAAATCTGAATCCCCTTTGAGTTAACTTGTAGGACAAGAAAACAAGATCTGTTTAATGCTATAGGCTCAATGTACAATGCTGTTCTCTTCCTTGGGGTCCAGAATGCTTCTTCTGTTCAGCCAGTGGTTGCCGTGGAAAGAACCGTCTTTTATAGAGAAAGGGCGGCCGGAATGTATTCAGCCTTCCCCTATGCATTTGCACAGGTAATTTGATTAATCTTTTGGGAAGTTATAGATAGTTTAAGACTACTAATTAATGTAACCTGATTCATTTTGTTTCACTCTAGGTTCTAATAGAGCTGCCATATATTCTTGCACAAGCTGTAACATATGGCCTCATAGTTTATGCAATGATTGGATTTGATTGGGTTGCATCCAAATTCTTGTGGTATCTCTTCTTCATGTACTTCACATTTCTATACTTCACCTTCTATGGCATGATGGCAGTGGCCATAACACCAAACCAACATGTTGCTTCAATTGTGGCTAGTACATTCTATGCAATCTGGAATCTGTTCTCAGGATTTGTTGTCCCAAGACCAGTAAGTACAAAATGCAATGAATAATGTCATGTTAGGAAAGTATGTACATACTAATAATGACGTTTTTATACGGCAGAGCATTGCTGTGTGGTGGAGATGGTACTATTGGGCATGTCCAGTGGCATGGACCTTATATGGTTTGGTTGCATCTCAATTTGGAGACATAACAAGTAGAATAGAGTCAAACGAGACAGTGAGAGAGTTTGTGAGGAGATACTTTGGTTATAGAGATGATTTTGTAGGAGTTGCTGCAACTCTAGTTGTTGCTTTTGCTGTGCTCTTTGCTATTATCTTTGCTGTTTCTGTGAAACTCTTCAATTTCCAAAAGAGATAGATAAGAATACAATGCATGCTTTCAAGTCAGACATTGTATTATTTATACATAACAAAGTTGTTTAGTTTTATATTCAAGGAGATAACAGTTTTAATTCTTAGTACTGTCCCTCTGTACTCTATAGTCTATAGTCTATAGTCTGTACCTTAATTTGGAAAACGAAGACCAAAATATTAATAAGTACATGCAATAGCGAGAAAGAATTTCACTTCACAAATATTTAGTTAGACATTTTAGTTTTTTATAAATTTTAATTATTAATTTTATTTTATTTTATTAGACAAATCAGTTATTTATTATTAAAAATGTTATACAAATCAATTCTTATTGTTATTTAATAAAAATTATAAAAGATTTTTTTTAAGAAAACACATATAAAAAAAGCTAACATGTAGAATAATTTGACAAAAAATTCAAAACTAATTTGACAATTAGAAAATAAAATATCTAGCTAATTTTTTCTTAAAAACTAATTTAAGCTATTATTTTATTTTTAATAACATGTCATAAAATCAAAGGAAGGAAGAAAGAATACTAAAATGAATTTGTATTTGTATATTAAAAAAAGAAAATAAAAGAAATAAAGTATCTAGAAGGAGAGAAGACAATTGAAGTATTTTTTGTGCATAATATATTGGAGATGGTAGGGCCAGGGAGTCATGGCATGAGAACGCAGAGTAAGATTGATTGAATTTGCATATTGTTTTTTTTATATACACACTGTCATCGTCTAGACCTTAGACTATAACAATATGTAATATAATATTTTTATAAATTAAGCGAAAGCCTCAAATTTGATAGGCTATACTATATGTTATACAGTACTTGAGGGCTGCTTTACTTTGGTTGCATCTAGAAGACTAAGACTATATGAAAGTTATTTTCTTATTATGCTATCCAATATCCATTGGGTCAATAGATTCAACGGCAAACTCTATCCTTTTATACTTGGAATTGAATGCCAACCAATACCAACCTCAATCAAAAATAACAAAAGACACGTCAATTTAGATCCCTTTCCCTCTTGGAGACATCCCATAATTACCATTAATACAACAATTGATATTATTTTACTATAAAAAAGTTAACAACTATATAAAAAAAATTGAATGATCTCATCAATAATTGTACTAAGACTCTCAAAAAATAATGAAAGGTTTAGATGTTGTTTTAAGCAAGTTGGGCAAGTTGATAACTTTTGCAAACTGAACTCTAATAATTGAAACTAGAGTTGGATAGTAAATCACAAACTTGTTAACAGTATGTGTTTGGGGACATTGGAGCGGAAAGGAGAAATGATGTAAATTTAGGGATGAAGAAGTCAAAGATGCGTGTTAATGGGGTCAGTTGAAGTTCCTTTAAACCAAGGGTGACGTCCTTGCTGATATATGACTTATTTACATGATATGCCATATCTCCCCACTCAAAGGATCATTGTGAGTTGTCACTTTTTAAATAATTGGAATGCTGGGACCCTAAATATTTTCAATTACAGAAAAATGGTTATTATTAATTTAAATTAAAAGTAAAATAAAGAAAAATGTTGGTAATTTGATATTTTCGAAATATATGATGGGGTGCTTGACTGGTGACTGTCCTGCATGTCAATTGTCAAGCTCCTAACGTTTTGGTCGTTTTTGAATGCTCTCTTATTTTTTTGTTATACTAAGTCTTCTATTCATCCATACATGAATGACTTCCTTAGCCGCCTCGTTTTAATCCAATTATAATATAACATATTAATCAGCATCCCCCCACCTTTAAAATAAGAAAATGAAATATAGCTAAACATTCTTAAATACACAACTAAATAGTACTTATGAGTAATGAGTAAATAATTAATTCACTGTATCTGCTTGGGTGAGCCACGTTGAGAAATTAATACATTTACGTACATGAGACGTTGATTCACGTGGCTAGTTAGTAATGATAATAGCAGTCAGTAAAAGTGTAAAACTAACTATTTCTAGATGAATGAATGAATTGATGCAGCACAAAGGCCATTAAAAACGTACGTGTGAGTAACCAGGAAAGTTCCCCTTTCATATGTTTGACCATGCCAGAATAACAATAGAACTTTCTTCTCATTCTCAAGCTTCACACGCAAGGTATAAGGTACCCCTATTATTTCTATTGTTAATTCTTAACTTCATAATACTTAATACAAATTCAACATAAATAATTCAACCTTTGACTTTTCAGACGCCCGCCACTCATCTCTAACGTATAAATACACCACTTCTCTTTTCCATCTCTCAACAATTTTTTCATTCTTTCTTTTTCTCTTTTCAAACAATCTACATACAAACAGAACAATCTCCTCTGATCTTCTCATTTTGTTACAAGGCTAGCTTGAAGAAGAAAAAGAAGAAGAAGTTGAAGTTGTTGTTTCTTTAAGAGAAACAATAATAATGGACGGAACTGATATATACAGAGCGAGTAATAGTTTAAGGAGAAGCTCAACGTTGTGGAGGAACAGCGGAGTTGAGGTTTTCTCTCGTTCCTCTCGTGAAGAGAACGACGAAGAAGCTCTCAAGTGGGCTGCACTTGAGAAGCTTCCAACCTACAACCGTCTCAGGAAAGGTTTGTTAACTGCCTCACATGGTCCAGCCAGCGAGGTTGACGTAACCGATCTCGGTTACCAAGAGAGGCAGAAGCTTCTAGAGAGGCTCGTCAAGGTTGCTGAAGAGGACAACGAGAAGTTCCTCTTCAAACTCAAGCAGCGTATTGATAGGGTTGGCCTTGATATTCCCAGCATTGAAGTTCGTTATGAGAATCTCAACATTGAAGCTGAGGCCTTCGTTGGAAACAGAGCTTTGCCTTCTTTCATCAACTCTATTGTCAACGTCGTTGAGGTCATTATTATATCAAACTCAAACAATTTAACAAAATGTTTTTACTATTGGAGAAGGTCTTGATTGTTGTTTCTTTGGTTTAATTTTGCAGGGTTTCTTGAATTTGATTCATGTTCTGCCAAGCAAGAAGAAGCATGTTACTATTCTTAAGAATGTTAGTGGAATTGTGAAGCCTCAGAGGATGACGCTGCTTCTTGGTCCTCCAGGTTCTGGAAAGACCACTTTGCTTCTTGCCTTGGCTGGCAAGCTTGATAAGGGTCTTCAGGTAACTGGGAAAGTGACTTACAATGGACATGAAATGAATGAGTTTGTTCCTCAAAGAACTGCTGCATACATCAGCCAGCATGATGTTCATATTGGAGAGATGACTGTAAGGGAAACCTTGGCTTTCTCTGCAAGGGTCCAAGGAGTTGGATCTCGTTATGGTTAGTCCTTATTAGCTTCTTCATTCTCATATATCCTTCTCAAAATCATCATAATTCTAGTGTTCTCTAACCCTAATCATTCTTTCTGGAACCCACAGACATGTTATCTGAGTTGGCTAGAAGAGAGAAAGCAGCAAACATCAAACCTGACCCTGATATTGATGTCTACATGAAGGCCGTTGCCACACCAGGCCAGGAATCAAGCATAGCAACAGATTACACACTCAAGGTAACTACTAAAAATGATAGCTGAAAACCTTTAAGATGCATGGTTTGACATATTTGATTAAATTACTTAATAATTTTGCAGATCTTGGGACTGGATATATGTGCTGATACCATGGTTGGGGACGAAATGCTGCGTGGTATCTCCGGTGGACAAAGAAAGCGTGTTACCACCGGAGAAATGTTGGTTGGACCAACAAATGCTTTGTTCATGGATGAAATATCAACAGGGTTGGACAGTTCCACAACATTCCAGATTGTGAACTCTCTGAGGCAATATGTTCACATTCTGAATGGAACAGCTGTTATATCTTTGCTGCAGCCAGCACCAGAGACTTATGACCTCTTTGATGACATCATCTTGATCTCAGATGGCCAGGTTGTGTACCATGGACCCCGCGAATACGTCCTGGACTTCTTCGAGTCCATGGGATTCAAGTGTCCTGAGAGGAAAGGTGTTGCTGACTTCCTTCAAGAAGTGACTTCAAAGAAGGATCAAGCTCAGTATTGGTCTCGCCGGGACCAGCCTTATCAATTCATCACGGTTACTCAGTTTGCTGAAGCCTTTCAGTCATTCCACATTGGAAGGAAACTCACTGAAGAGATTTCAGTTCCATTTGACAAGTCTAAGAGCCATCCAGCTGCAT